>PVIR01021902.1:0-29046 GCA_004026965.1 Petromus typicus
GATCCAGATCAGACATCCAGCCTTCCTGCATACCTTTTCTTTGCTAAACAAACATATTTATCTTGGTCAGTGTATGAGAAATGTCCCTTTTGTGGAGTCCCTTTTTGTTTCTTTGCTCATGCCTCAGGCCATCAAAAGACACAAAATGCTGACATTTTGTAGGATTTACCTCTGAGATTCTGATGTCAGAAAAGCAGCTGGGAGTATTAAATGTACCTTGGTACCAACCAGTAGAATACCTCGGAGGTCCTACCATTGATTGTCCTTCTGAGTTCAAGGAAACTGCTTATTTTGCCTCAGTGCTGGGTTAGTCTATAGAGAGAAATGAGAAAGGACACAAGGGGAAGAGTGACAGGGCTAGTTTCAGAAGTACTACCATGAGGCACAATAACTAGAACTATCGTGCAGGTCATATTACAAAAAGGGACCTTGGTCCTGTTCTGTGAAAATGCTACCTCACGAAGTCCCCCATGCTCTGAACATAAAGCCCTGCTGGATCCTTCCTATGCTGCCCACAGCTCTTCTGGATTCTACTCCTTCCTCTGCTCCCAATACCTCCTGTCCTAGCTGTGCTCCAGTCTTACTGATCTTCCTATTTTGGTTCTTGGATTGTGTATCCCTCAAGGGCTCTGTTCCTGCTGATATCTCTGCCTTTAGGATCTTTCTCCTTTTCCCTCCCTGGCTGGACTACCTCGTGTGCCCCTTCTAAAGGAAGCAATGCTTGGTCACCCAAAAGCAAATCATGTTCCTCTCTTATGGGTCTTTGTAAATGCCTCTGCTTTCCATCCTTATTTAAATATTTCTCCTACTCACTGAAATTCCTCTGTAGAGTGTTTCTTCTCTAAAGCACCAGCTGGTTGGAGAGCAGGGGCTATATCTTACTCCATTCCTCACATCTAATTATTAGAACAGTGCTTGGCTCAGAGAAGGCCCTTTATAAATGTGTGATTGTGGAAGACCTGGCTTTGTCTCCTCCTTAGATGACATGTACTGACACTAAACACACTAAGTGTACAGGGACTGGTATCCTTCATGCTGTGTGTTCTGAATGCAAGCTGCCAAATACCTGCTGCCTCTATACCTCCTTCTCTCTTTGCCTTTATGTCTGTCTCCCTCTCCTTTTACACACATACATGCATAGTTTTTCGCATATAACACTATCTAACTTTTTTTTTTTTGAGAAAAGGTCTCACTTTGTAGTTCAGGCTGGCCCTGAGCTCAGCCTCCAACTCATAGCAATCTTCCTGCCTCTGCCTCCCGAGTGCTAGGGTTACAGGCGTGAGCCACCATGCCTGGCACTGTGGTATGTGGTACTGAACACTGGTTGGCGTGAGTCTCTAGGCCCAGTATTGTTATATGTGGTTACTGGGGATCGAACCCAGGCCCTTGTGCTTGCAAGACAGGTGCCAGAACCACTGAGCTAAATCTCCAGGCCTTTAATTCTTGAAGCATTTTCACATCCATTCTTCATTTATCCAGAGAGAATGCCTACTAACTCTACTAACTCTTCACAGAGGGTTGGAAAGCAATTGGTATAAGTTTAAAGGTAACCCACAGTATTCCATCCTCCTTCCATTCTAAATAACTGAGTGTGGCCTCATAAACCCACAGAAAGTCCTCTCAGAACCATGGTTGACTGGGGGACTAGGAAAGAAACACACATACTTGTTGTAGTGGTTGTTTCCAAAAGTTACCTACAATGTGATATAGATAAGCACAAAATGTGTCATAGAGGTAGTCAATTATTCTTGGAGTAGCTATGACTGTCCCCAGAGCCTTGCAAATCAATGTGCAAAATGCAACGTACTTTCAGGGAATTAAAATGCTTATTGGACAAATGGCTCAAGTTCAAAGAGTGTCTTTGTTCAGTGGCATTTTCTCAGTTCCTGGCCAGAGAGTAGGAGCTACTACTTACACCTACCTCCTGCCCTCTTAACCCGTAGCTTGTTACATTAAGGTAAGAAAGTTTTATGTGTATAATTTGTGAAGTTCCCTTGAGCAGACAGTGCTATATAAATGTGAAATGCTGTTATTAATAATAAAGGTTGGCTAACCTAAGAATACTGTAGAATTAAAGTAATGAGATTCTATTTTTAGGCAGACTTGCCAATAACATGCAAGTATGATAAGGCTGTGATTTAGAGCTCTCTTTAGCCTTTGGTAGCTCTAAAGAGTACATTTTCTGGGCCACCTACACACAGTAGTCAGCCTCACAGAGCTCTATTAAGGCTAATAGTAGCTCCATATTTGAATCCCAGCATGCTCAGCTGAAAATAGGCCTTGGTCTTTCAGACAACAGACTGTCTCATAGACAACTAGCTTTCACAAAATGCAGATCAACCTCTTTTTTTTTTAGGCCCCCAGCAAGTCTGATCATTCTTTTTGAAATGATAAAGAGATAATTCTAGAATATGTTTGGAGGTTTTTATACATTTGTAATTATGCGAAGACATAAGATGTGTTTGGGAGCTTAGTTATGTTTGTTTTCAGATTGGAAAAGGTATTTCACAAAGGTCCAGGTTCAGAGTGATTCATAACTAGGAAAGAAGTCCCACTCCTCAGGAGAAAAAAATAATTAGCTCTTCTTCCACTAATGTTCAGGTCAATGCTTTGTCAATAACAGTAACTCTTCTTCTCCAATTTAGAGCAGCCTATAAAGATCATTATGACTCATAATTACAGATGCAGATTTATGTCAAAATGCATGTATAAATCTACAGATCTGGAGATAGGTCACCTCTTATCAGGAAAAAAAAGATTTGTGTGAGGAGACACTCTCCTTGATCCCACTGGGCATTTTTCTCTTTCTGTTTTGGGGGTATAATCATAAGGTTTTCCCTCAGTGACACAAATACAACCCAGGGTATGTTTTGGATTTTTTACAGGAAGAAATGAGGTGCTGGCTAACTATAGGGGGTGGGGGAAATCATTTTCTGGGGTTATTGTTATCTGCTAAATGAAGAGCACCTTTAAACACCTGCAGGCCAGACCCTGTACATCAAAGAAAAATGATTAGCTGGACAGAGGGAGATAGGTTTTAAAGCAACTGTGTCTGGTTGAAGCTGAAGTGCACTGATTGATTCTGAGCACAGGACAAGCATAGTCCTGATGGGTCTCAAATTCTACCGAGGCCTGAATGACCGCTTTGCTAAAGATTTTAAAATGCATTTCCTGCTAGAAGACCTGAGCTTTCAAGCATCATCTGTTATCCTGATAACAGTCTTCCTGATGGCAGAGAGGCAGATTTCCCAGCACCTATGGAGGACAAGTACTTCTTTGTTGTGTATGCAGGCAACTGCTAAAAAGCTGTTGGATCTTCTTGTTGTATAACCACCTGCATGCTAGATTTGGACAGTTATTCTTAGAATGCTCGGAAGTGCACTGCTTACCTGCATGTGGGTCTCAACCCTCTCCACCAAAACGAAGCAAGTGCTGATGTCCACAAGACCTGGGCAAGGACATTCACCATATCTTTATTCATTACAGCCTAATCATGGAGACAACCTGAAGTCCATCAACAGGTGAAGCAATATACTGTCACATATCCTTGCATTCAAAACTAAAAAGCAACCAGCTACTGCTGGTCATACAACACAGATGCGTCTAAAGAAATGTCACTTTAAGTGAAAGAAGCCAGGCACAAAAGAGTGCATAGTGTAAGGATCCATTTATTTAAATTTAAAGAACAGGTAAAACTGATCCATGAAAACAAATCTGAATACTAGCTATTTCCATGAGACATGGGTTGACTAGAAAGTTATACAAGGGAACTCTAGGTGATGAAAATGTTTTATATCCTAAGCCGGGCAGGGGTTAGCATGGTATATACATATGTAAAAAATTCATTGGGCTGTACACTTAAGATTTGTGCAATTTACTGTTTGTAAATTATAGCTCAATAAATAAAGGTTTTAAAAAGCTATGAGGAAAAATGCAGGGAGAAAAGCTCATTTTATAAAAGCAATCATGAACAAAGACAGAATCATATAGTTTAAAGAGTAAATGAAAATGGATAAATGAAAAAAATATGAATCTTTTACTTTTCTCACTTTTATCACAGGACATGAAAATGTGGGGTTTAGAAAACCAAAATCATTATACTATATGCTTAGAATTCACTGAGAGCATGTCAAGGGTTATTTTCAGAATGTTTCTCTTAAACTAAGAAATGCTTCATTGGCAAGTTTCTTCTTAGGAAATGGTGTTGTTTAAATATAAATAGCCAGGAAATAGATATTTTCAAGTTGATTCATCACAGATCTGAACAAGAGATCAATTAGTTAATGATACTGTTCTCCTTAACTTTGCTTGAATAAAATGTAGTTCATCCTCTTGACTTTTAAATTAATTTCAATAGAAAGCTCTGGTGTTTTATGACAAAAATTGATATGATGTAAGCATTTTCCATCTTTCATACGGTATTCCTCTTTGCATTTGGCTTATGCTAAATATTTTCTTATTGTTAAAAGAAGTGTTCATTGGGTCCTTACCTTCCTGTGTCACCTATGAAACAAAGAAGCTTCTTTTTCAAGAATGATCGTGACAGAATTTCCAAATGGCATCTGGTTCTCATTATTCAGTTGACATTTCCATTTCTGGAATTCGAAAGTTTGTCTGAAACTGTTAATGACATTTCTAAAACGCTTACTGAGTTTTAAAATGGACCCTAGAGATCACCAAAACGTTCCTCTTCCCTGAAGATGAGGAAACCGGGATGAAGGAAGGTCAGCCGCCCTCCTGGGCTTGCCTCTGGCTGCCACCTCTGTGCATCAAATTTGGGCACTTTCCTGGAACGGCCTAACAATGGTAGATTCTGTGATCAAAGGACTATCACTACTGCATGCCTTGCAAATATGTATGCTTCGTATAGAATGGGGTACCCGGGTAAAGAAGTCTATGAGACTGCGTGTAGGTCCCAGTCATGGGATTCTGTCTCCGGTCTTTAGTTGCCCCACAGTGAAGCTTCTATCAGGCACTTCAGTTAACCTGGTTTCCCCGTTACCAGCAGCCCTGCACCTAGAGCTCACTAACCATGTGCTGTCCACAGAGTGACCGGGAAGCTGCTTTGCCTGTTATCTCATTTCATGCTCTACTTACTGTGTAGAAGAGTTTCTCACATTTTAAATCTGAGGTCCCTTATCTTACCTTAATTTTTTTTTTTTTAGGTTCAAATAAAATGACATAAGTCAAGGCAGCCTCATCTACATAACTTGGGTATTTAACAAGAAAATTATAGCCCATCTTATTTTAGTGGCTGTAAGCTTTCAGTAGCCAGGAACCCCATCAGCTATTTCTTTCATGTATTTACTAGGATCTAACACAGTGAGAATGATGGCCCAGGTCCTTGGAAATCATTGCAACAAAGAAATGAGAAGGAAGCACACACAAAATGTTGATCTCAATGATGACTGGTGAACTGTTTCAATCTCATATTCTACAAAATCATACTTTAAACTACATTTTATATAGCAAAAATGCTCCAGCTGGGGGAGGGTCTTCTTGCCTGGAGTCGAGTTGTGACTTTCATGATAATCTACATTTGAAAACCTGATATTTGCTTTTAGTCTTGTTAAAGTGTATGTGGTCTAACTATCAAGACAAAGTCCTGCTTTGGATTTATGCATCAAATAAAGACTCACAGCCATAAATAAAATATGAAAACGTATCTCCAATTCTTGTCTATGGTCTATTCTGTTTAAATACTAGGGAAGTACACAGCCAACGAAAATACACAAAAGCACTTGTAAAACTTATCATGAGCATTCTAAATGTGGTGGAAAATTGTTTCTAAAGCTTTGAGGAAAGGATCTGAAGTCCTGGGTTTGACTGTAGCAGAAATCTTTCTTTCCCTTTATGCTCCTACAACTGCCCAGTGTCTGTTTCACAAGAGATCTCAAGAAGAGCTCAGGATACATAATTATTTGGAAGGCTGCCCCTTATACTGCAACTTTAACCTTTTCAAGGCCTTGGTCCAATTTTGTGGTTTATTTAAACAACAAATATTTTTTCTTATTTATGTGAGTTCACTGCTTGCCTTAGGCATCCTCATTTTAATCTGTGTAGTTCCTAAGTAATGGCCAAGGCATACTAAATACAAGCAAAGAGAAGGAAGAGATAGTTCCTGTACCTGTGGTTGACTTTTGGGAGCATGAGTTCCAATTCTCTACCCAGTTTACTTATTTAAGATGCCAGTATTTGGCTGCAAATGTTAAGACATGGGGGCGAACTTCTACATGGCTATGCAATTTAAAATATACAGGATTTTCTGTTTTCTTATTTTTAATTATAGCTAAAATTTGTACATTTTGTGACATATAACTTGATGTTTTGAAATATATATACATCATGAAATAGTTAAGTCAAGGTAATTAATGTAATACATACTTAATAATATTTGTGTGGTAAAAACATTTAGGATCTCCTTTTAGCAATTTCAAGCACATAATATATTATCATTAACTACAGTTATCATGTTATAAATAGATCTTTTCGATTTGTTCCTCTTACCTAGCTTAACTTTTGTGCTCTGTGACCAGTATTTTCCTGACCTTTTCTGTGTGCCTCAGGCCCTAGTAACCATCTAGTAACCATAGAACTTTCTAGTTTTATGAGGTTACATAGTATTTATTTTTCCATACCTGGCTTATTTCACTACATAATGTCCTCCAAGCTCTCTGTTGTTACAAGAGATGGAACAACCTCCTTCATTAAGGCAGAATAGCATGCCACTTGGTGTTATTTCCACTGAAAGGCACCTAGTTGATTCCATTTCTTGTCTATTGTGAACAACACTTCAATAACAGAGGTCAGACGCCTCATCAGAGCCCCAGGAGTAGGACTGTCGCACAAGACAGTAATTCTACTTTTCATCTCCTAGTATCATCTTTTCATTTTTCTTTATTTCTCCATCCATTCAACAACTATTGAATGTCAATCTTGTACACAGTACAGAAGAAAATACCAACATCCCTGCTATCATGGAGCTTAATTCTAAGGTCCTCTTTTTCTCTGAGATTCTTGGACCTTTGTCCTTGCTGCTTTTCCTGAGTTCCCAACATAGTGTTTTTGACAGGCATAGCAGTTCGCTTTCTGCATGCCTGTGGCCAGTGTGCATTTTAGTTACTAGCATTATTTTTTTCCCTTATTGACTATACATGCCTCATCATATATTGTACCATTTGAAACCCACAACTGGTGTCATTAAAGTCCAACAGTCAGAGTTCCTTACATGTTCGCTTGTGAAAGAGGAGAAAGCTCACAGCTGGATTTTTGCCTTTCAGTGAGAATGGTTTACAGAAAGTGTGGTTCCGTTTCTACCCAAATTGGTAGCATACTATACTGTGCGAGATGAAGCGTCAGTCAGTATACTCGAAAGTGTTCATTGTTCCTGTAGGTAACGGCGGTTTGACGAAGTACAAGGAAGGTGGCAGAGTGATCGAGATGAAGTGGAGTTTCTCTGTCACTCAGGAGTTCTTCTCACAATTGTTAACGGTATGTTCATCTCTGCGACCACAGTGAGATTGACAGCCAAAGGAGAAATCTTTTCTTAAAGACTAGATTTAAAAAATCAGGAAATACACAAATCCCTTCCTGTTTTAAAGGCAGTTTTTCAAAGCACAATTTATGACTTTCTTACCTATTCTACCCTACAGAGTCAGTTGGTTGTTCTCATTGCACATATGTACTCTAGGGTAGAAAGCTATGTAGAAATGTAGTCTGAAGCAAAGAACACTGAGAAGCCATGAATTGCAGTTATGAATGGAAATTATAAATTGTAACTTAGTTACACCCATATATATATGAATTTCAAATACTTTTGAAATATACCTCTACATTCCAAATAGAAGTTCCAAAGAATTTCTCTTATTTCTTGGAATTCATAGACAAGTCCTCTTCTTGGTTTTAGGATTATGCTAAATGAAAATAGTAAAATAAAATAATTAAAAATAATAAAGCAGCAACATTTATATAAGGATTGTCATTTATCAGGACTGTGTAAATTCTCAACACTATTTTGTTAACTTCTGTTTTAACCTATGAGACTGTAATAACCTTTTAACAACTGAGGAAACTGAGGCACAGGAAAATAATAAACTCTCTCAAGCTCTGATGGTCAGTATTCAAATGGGATCTGAGACTAAGACCCCATAATCCCTACCTTTAATCATTTTTTTTTCTATAATGCCTCTCAGTTTTGGTGAGAAAAAGGGAATTCAATATTATTCTTTTTTATTTTATTCTGTTTATTCAAAGGTCAAATTCACTCCTCTTCTAGGTGGATATTTTGTTGTTCTTTTTAGAAAATGGCTCCAGATTCTTTCCAAAGATCTCTTTGCCATCAGGCATTCATATCCAACTTCAAAAGCTGCCTCATCTGAGTACCTTAAAATTATCTGGTGCTTACTTACAACCTTTTTAGTAAATGCCCTTCTGGCTTGGAGGCTTTGGTATTTCATATTTAGTAAAAGTGTCTGCTACCTGCCCTTAGAAAATATCTTGGTTTTATATCTCCCAGACTGCTTGTTGCTAAAGGCAAAATGTGAAATGGAGAGTGTTGGAATTTCACTGCACTATAGAAATTAGGTGCGACTACTACATTAAAAACAACGGCAGGTGCTGTAAATCTGAACTTTGTTTGGAGGGAGAAAGAGAATAAAAGTAAAACATGTGACAGTAGATAGGCTGCAAATTGCCAAGGTGAAGACAGTTTTCCTAAAGAAACAATTAAACTTTTCTACAAAGAAATCATATTTTATTTGTATCGCACTTAAAATGTGATGGTATAGCGTAGATGTCTAATTAATGAATCATTTGATCAATTTCTACAAAGACATATCATCTCTTTCATTTCTTCTCTTTCCTAATTAAAAAATTCTTATTTAAAAATTCATGTTTATTGTATAATATCTAAAAATACATGGATAACCCAAATATAATATAGAAATAATGATTAACATTTTATTGTGCTTCTAATATTTTACACAAACATATTTTAATATAATCTACTTTTTGCACTTTTTAATAATATATCACAGAATCTTTCCATCTTATTAAATACTCATCAATGGCCTTGTTTTTTTTTTTTTTTTTTTTTTTTTTTTTTGAGACAGGGTTTCGCTTTGTGGTTCAGGCTGGCCCTGAGCTCAGCCTCCAACTCACATCACAGCAATCCTCCTGCCTCTGCCTCCCGAGTGCTGGGATTACAGGCGTGAGCCACCATGCCCGGCACTGTAGTATGTGGTACTGGTTGCTGCTGGGCGTGAGTCTCCACGCCCAGTATGGTATGTGGTTACCGGGGAATCGAACCCAGGCCCTTGCGCTTGCAAGACAGGCGCCGGAACCACTGAGCTAACTCCCCGGCCCAATGGCCTTGTTTTTTAATAGTTGCTTACAATCTATTATTATTGCAATCTATATTATATCTTAAACCATTATGCAGGAAACTGAGATCATTTCCAGTTTTATGCTGTTAAAAGCAATGCTGCAATGAACAGTTTGTAACTAAATCTTGGTTCACATTTATGGTTATTTCCCTTAGGATAAATTCCCATACTGGACATGCTGATATCAAGGATTTGGGAAATGCATTATCCAGAACAGTGCCAATTGCTGATTGGTGTTATTTCTGATCTTTCATCTGGGGACTTTTGCTGGGCTGTTATCACTACACCGGGAAAGCAAAGCCCTTCTCTCCCTCTTTGTGCAAGGAGACAGTGGATAAGGTGATACAGGCTATCGAGTCTTTCTCCATTCATTTTTATCTCTGCCTCCGTCTTCCTACTTTGCTCTACTGTACCTGGGCAAGGTTGGAGTAGAAGAGAGAGATATGATATGGTAGGGAACCAGACTAGGGAGATAAGTAAACATCCTTCTAAGGCAGACTCTTACTGATGTGTTTTCCTTGTAACAGAGTTCTTATGGGGAGCTTAAAAGCTACTTCTTATTTGTATTTGCTTCCTGTGATGACCAGCCTGCAGAACACTAGATCACGGTGTGTGATAGGAAATCAATCCGGCGAGGCTGTCTCAGTGCTCAGCTTGTCCCTGATGCAGTGGCTGGAGTTTCCCTTCTGCGAGATTCTGCCCCTTGTCAGTGAGTGAGACTGGCCCACGGTCAGAAGCAAGACTGACTCTTGTCCTTAGAGTCCTAAAGCGCATCTTCAGGAATCAAGCTGGTCACCTGGAAGGACTGTGCTCCCTCTTAACTCTTAAGGAACAATTTGAAAACGGGAAATATCACTTTTCTTTTTTTTGAGAAACACTTAGAATTATCGATCATTTTTTTCTTTCCCATGTACACAAATCAAATAGGGGAAATTAGACCCTTTGGATGTTATCTCAAAAGTAGGACAATGAAAATATATTTGAATAAGGGCAGTCTATTTTGGATAAAAACAGTGTTACTTTATAGTACTAGCCCTTTATAGTCCAATTATATCCATGTAATAATACTTAAAGAAAAACTGCTTTAGTTCTACATAATTTACTAGTAGAGTCATATAGAACAGAAATATTAATTTTCATTCTTCCTGTGAACAAGAAAAATAAATAATTTAGTATAAAAGTCCTGGGTTTAGACCAGGTGAGCTGATTCACATCACTGAGCACAAGGAGAAAAATAGCGCTTTTTTCATAATAAAATATCTCAACAAAAAAAGCATGGTTAAAGCAATACTACATTTCATAGCCCAAACATGAACCAAAATATTGGCCATGTTCCTCCAAAGTAGTTGGCAGATATGGACTTAGTCCAACGTATATGTAAATCAGAGTTGTTATACATTAATCTTAGGGATAAATGGACTGATTAGCCTATAGATTGAATATGTGTGCAAAAAGTAGTTTGGATCAATGATAATTCCAAACTGAATTATTCAAAGGAAGGCTTTCCTTTGTTATAGTCCTTCTTTATAAAATGAATCAGTGTGCTGAATGAAGTATATTGTTTTAATTGTATGTAGTCTTTTCTAAAACCTTCAATTCCAAATAGTTTATTGTGTGTCATAGACCTCTTCCTACCCAAAGACAACTGTTTCAGTTTCCATAGCAAGCTTTATTAATATGTACCTTTAGTATATTTTTATTCTGACAAACAAATGGTTATCTGTCTTCTCAATTCCCAGTGCAAGAGTCTCTACTGTTGTAGCAGTGAAAGAGCATCATCAAAACCACTACACACTTCCTGAAAGCAGACTTCAAAGCTGCGGAACACTGAAATGATTTTGCTAATGACACTGGTACATAGGTCATTGCAGACTATGCCTGGGCCAACAACACTCTCACCATTCAGAGTTTGGATAATTTCACAGTAGTGACCTGTCAGCCAAAGCAACATGTGCAGACACAAAGGAAATATCTTTCCAAAGAGGAATTGCAAAGTCCTTAATCATTGACTTTCCCCCATAGAACCAGATAAAGATGGGAAGAAACATGTTTAATCTTTTTGGAAAAAACAAAGCTTCTTTGGCTTCTTAAAATGATGGTAAATATATCTGAGATCTATCTAGAAATGTAAACACTAAAGAAAAAGTCATGCAATTCAGTGACTCTCAAACTCCAGTACTCTTGAAGTATGAAGGTTTGGTTGAAGTATTTCACAGCCTCCTGGCCTAGGGAACTCCTCTCTTACCTGGAGCAGCCCTGGTTTTCTGTAGCATTCTGCCTTAAGCCTCTTTCTAAGTGCTCACTTAACGGAAGGCTTCCTTAGCAATAATAAGAGTGATAGCAATAACAATAATAAAAAAGTGATAGTGTAGCTCTAAAAATGTTCTAACAATGATTATTAAAATAGGATGTTAACTCACCACAGATATTAGTGCTGAAAAGTATTCTGATTCTATTTTATAGACAAATTAGTCTATATATATATATATATATATATATATATATTCATTTTTGAAAAAAGGAAACCATGAATGTCACTTTAGTTATTTTTGTTTAACAACTAAAACTCTGGGAATTCAAACTTCCAAATTCTCTACACACTGGAAAAATTTTCCACCTTGGCCCCGCTGTGCTTTACCCAAATGAGCTCAGACTGTCATGTGCACGTGGGTCCTCTTTCCCACACTTGGACTTAGGAAGATCAAGTCTTCAACCATCGCATCATGCACAATTGTAAGAATCTGATTTCTAAGATGCTTTTGCTTATTTTTCACATGGCTTTTTGTTGGCTTAGACAGAATTCCCCCCTGTGCAGTAGGGACTATGTGCTCCCCACTGAGCATTTTCTCCAGATCCTGCACAGGTTGGATGTGGGCTTTCACTGCCTTCAGTTTCTTTGACTGATGTAAGCCCTTAGCTGAGGCCCACAGTCCAAGTTCATCCCCAACTCCAGAAGTGCTGCAGAAATGCCAGACTCTGTCTTGGGTGTCATAGTCTTGACACTGAAACTGATCACGACCTTCTCTTTGTTGAGCGTGGGCATAGGAAGGAACCTAGCTCTTCCTAGATTAGAGAAGTCCTGGGCCTGGCATTTAATGGGTGTTCAATAAGTGTTTGTGAAGCAAATGCATGGAGGGGGATTAAAACCATATTTAAAGGCCTAGATCCAAATGTTGATTCCTCAATAGGCCTTGGGTTTTTCCTCAATCTATGTGAGAAGTTTAAACTAGGCCAGTTTTGAGATCCTGTCCACCTCTGACCAGGAGCTATGACTAAAGAAAGATGTGCTGTGTGAGAACCAGTTGGAAGGGAAAGAGCAAGTCATGAATGCTGATGGCCACGTGGTCACTGGAAGCAGCCACGAGCCACCCAGCCAGGCTGGACCAAAAGCTGTGTGTCCTTTTCCTGTTTACTAGCAACTGCTGTTTCCTAGCAATTACACACACAACCTCAGGGTACTTTCATTTAAAAACTGACAAAACTGATGTTCGACAAGGTGAGCAATTTTTTAATGTCACTCATGGCAGAATTGATAGTTGAATTTCAGTCTTGAGATTGCATCAACCCCATGTGCTAACATACCTGCAAAGCTTCCGTAGCCTGGTTACCCAGATGTGAGGAAGGCAGAAGTGGCAGAGGCATTCCTCAGAGTTGAGCCAGCTCCATGTTCCGCACCTGAGAAGGAGGCTCATAAAGTCTCATAATTTTCCATCCAGAGTTTCACACATGAAACTTTATGGCCTTTTGAAAGGTGAGTGAGTAGATATGATTCATTGGAAGTCAGAAACAGCTTTTTAAACATTTGGAAATCAAGATAGGAAGTTAGTCTGCCTTGTAAAATTTTCTTATGGATGTCACCATTAGAAAAATTTATCTTCATTTAGTATACTGCAAAACTTATTCAAACCTATCACATCCTGGCTTCAGTCATTGTTAGTCCAAGATGTTAGCACTAATCCACGGTGCATCTTAATTTATGTGATATGAGAAAGTAGCAATTTGTTTTGCTATCACTAGATTTCATCCCTATAAACTAGGTCACCACGATATCACATTTTATGAGATTATTTATACTCCTCTCTCTTTGGGGCTGCAGTTTTGCAGGTTATTTTTCTTCTCTGTATTAATGAGAGTTCAGTGTACTAGAATTTTGTTTATTGAAGAAATTGGCATCTGGGAATTGTGAGTAAACAAAAAGTATAAAGTGTGAAATGTTGAAATCCTTTGGCTAAGAAAAAGTAATTTCCAATTTCATGACATTAATCAAGAAAAACTTAAAATGAAAAGTATTCTCTCTTTGTTTATTTGTAAATTGATATAATCTGTACACATAACTCTCAAAAAATCATCCAGTTATACTTTAAAACAATCTTTGCTTGAGTGTCACATTTACATATATTCTGGCATAATAATCTTTTTTGATGAACCTTTCTACAAAAAGATCTTATTCAGTATGTACAGTTTCTAGACATCCGAGCAAGATTACTTTTTACATATCGAAGATAGCTAACAAATGGCAATTATAGGTCTATTAGCATACAAGTAACTATAAGTTTTAGCTTGTCCTAATTATTTCTAATAATCTCTGTAGAAACTATTACCTTTAAAAAGTGTGTATGTGTTGATGATAGAAAACAGGTCGAAAGGCACTGATTTATTACAACCCTTCATTAAGGTTAAAAGCATTCCAGTGAGATGAAGACATCTGCCTTGTATTTTCACATTGTGGAAGAAAAGTTAAGGACAGGAAGAACAAAAAGAAAGAAAACAATGTTTCATGTTGAATTCAAGTCAGGTTTGAAGAAAACAATTCTTGCTTCCTATCTTTAAGGGTTCTTCAGAAACTTGCCCTTGACTATCATTTATTACACTACTAAATAGGTCTGTTACTGTATAGGAACTAGAAACATGATGCCATTTCCCTAAATTATTTTTCAGATTTTTTTTGCATCTAGTTAATCAATGTTGATAGCTAGATTTTTTTCTTTCCTTAAAAAATTAGCAATGAAAACTATTACTGCAAATAATTAAGGCAGGTTAATTATGCAGTGTACTGGGAACGATTTTTGAAATGGGCCATTTCTTTCCGCTTCTTTTCAAGGTAGGACTGGGTAAGATTGGCAATTATAGGGTTTAGTGAACAGTCACTTGATATTTTGGAAATCAAAGGCCAGGGCCGCTGGAGAGGGGCTGAGCTGAGCTGTTGCTGGATTTTTATCTCTCTAAATGAGTGCTACTGACAGGAACCATATGCGTTGCCTCCCTTAGCTGAGGAAGAGAACATGGGTGGTTTTCCAAGGAGCTGTGACCTGCCTGTGTGTGCGAGTCTATGTGTGAGCTCGTGGACAAATCTGATGTATTTATGATGCTTAATAAACACTCAGAGGAACATGTGAGCCTAGGGACCGTGTGTTTCTCTCAATTTAAAGGATTATATGTGAATATCCAGGTTGATTTTTGCCTTAGAATGAAAATCAATCTTTGTACTTAGCAGTGTTTGTCACTGCACACAAATATTCCTGGATGTTTAAGCTGCCCTCCTCCTTAGAAATGACAGAAGAAAGATTTATAAGTAAGCGTGTTATGAGCCCACATGAAAATAAGAAATATCTTAAGCAAACATGATTGCCCCAAAACAATAAGTCAGGGATTTCACTTAAATACTTTCACAGAGTTAACCTCATATTGTGATGTCAGAGCTCTTAAGTGGAATTTACCATGAAAGTAACATTTTTCATTTGTGTTCTTGAGATATATCTGTTTTATCCTTTTATTTTTGTTCTACTTACGTTATAATATGCAAACCGAATTTCCTATAGGAAGCATATAGTGGGATGGAAAAGTTCATGATTATAAAAGATAAAAATTCAGTCAGGTGTGGTGGCATATACTTGTAATCCAAGCACCCTTGGAGACCGAGTCAGCAAGATTGCAAGTGTGAGCCTGACCCAGGAAATTGAGTGACTTACTTAGACAATATTGCAATTGTTTTTTAAGTAAGGGGAGTCCTAAGAATATGCTTACCTCAGTGCATAGGCCCTATTTCACCCTGCAGAAAATAAAGTCTATTCTGTTAACCTCTCTTTTAGTTTTTGTTGCTTTTGTTCATCATACTGGACGTTGTATCCAAGGAGCACTGAGCTATAGTCTGTCTTTTTAAGTTTCATTTTGAGATAGCATCTTGTAACTTTCCAAGCTGGTCTTAAATTTTCGATCTTCCTGGCTCAGCCTCCTGAGTAGCTAGGACCACAGATATGTGCCACTGCACTTAATGTTGAAGGACTATTTATATTTAATGCAATTATTATAATGTTTATATTTAAGCTTATGTTTTTTATATTTTTATTCTTTTTCATTCACCCCCTTTCCTTCCTTCTTTTGCATTATAGAAACTTTTTAAGAATTTTATTTTAATTTATTGTGGTTTTGAATATAACCCTTCATATGTTTGTTAGGGTTTTTTGCAGTTTTTCTAGAAAATATATAGTATATACTTCTCACAATCTACTTAGATTTAATATGTTGCCATTTCAAGCAAATACAGTAAACACATTGCCTTGCTTATCTTTTTTAATTCCCTCATGATGTAAGAGTTGGCATTCATCTACCCATATTGAAAACTCTGTCGGTGTTACAATGTTTTCCTTTTCAACCTTTCTTCCCCTTTTGAAACATGAGACCAGCATTCACCATATATAGAGAGATAGGTATCTCCAGATATTTGCCATTTCTGAAGCACCTCTTTCCCTCCTGACACCCCAAATTGACTTGACATCAGTTTTCACTTCCTTTTCTGAAAAACTTCCTTTAGCAATGAATTATCCAAATTTCCCTTCTTCTAAGAATGTTTATTTTGCCTTTTTTCCGAGACAATATCTCCTCTAGATACAGAATTGTGTCGAGATAGCTTTTATTTCAGCCCTTGAAAACTATTACACAACTTCCCCCTGCTCTCCAAGGTGTCTTATGAGAAATCTTTGTTCTTCTATGTGTAATAACCCTATTTTTCTGTGGCAACTCTCCAAACTTTTTTCTTTGTTGTTAGCTTTCAGTGACTGGGTTTGATGTGAGTGTGTTTGAGTTTATCCAGTAAGTAGTTCACTGAACGTAACTTTCCAGGTTTATGTTCTTCACCAGATTTGGGGAGTTTTTGGCCATTATTTCTTCATTCCTTTTAGCAACATACATTTTCCTGTCTTACTATGTTTTAGATGTAGTGCTTTCAGTAACCTTTAAAGAGAAATTTTCAATATCTAAGTCCTTAGTCCTCGAATGTCATGAGGAATGTCATGTGTAAGTAATGAACCAGGAAATAGCTGTGACAAAATCAATGCAATGTCGTATAACAAGATAGCAGTGGCGGTAAGGATTTATTCATCCACTTGTATAAGATGAATACACGAGTCTAAAACTTGCTGGTTTAACTCTCGTGGCTGGTCTAAATGGTGGTGAGTCAAAATACCATACTATAAAATGGGATATTTTTAGCTCACAGGTAGTCCTTCTGTTCATGTAAACATGTATGTGCATACAACACAGAACCTTCTTCCAAAAAATGAAATGTCTGGAGTTAAATTTGCCTAAAGCACTAGCTGTTAAACTTGGATGTGCCCTGCCTTCAGAGTTTTTCTTCAGTATTCCTGGGACAGGGCCTAAGAACTTGCTCTGCAGATAAGACAACACATTCTCAGGCCACTGTTTGAGAATTGTTCCCATGAGGGAAGGAGCAAAGTGTCAGAATTTGATGAGACATTCAAAAGGATAAATTTGAAATTTGTAATTTTCTATTTACTTTATGAGATGTATAAAAAACAAATATGCTATGGTCTCAAGCTGAATTCATATCACAATTATTTTTTAAAGTTTTTAGGAAAGTGAGCATCTTCAGTCAGTTCAATTGCTGTTAGATGTATATATACATACAAAATGCATATGTAGTATATCATAGTAACAATATAAGAAAAAATAAGAATAATTCACTCCATCAAATAAATTATTGGGTTTCTCCAGTGTCAAGAACTTTTAAAAATGGATTATCTTAACTGCTTCTCACACATGCAGGTTTAACTTAGATTTAGTTTAGAATGATACTGTTAAACTATGGCTTATGGACTAACCAGCCCTGTGATATGTTTTTGTGTAGCCAGTAAGCTAAAAATGGATTTTAAATCTTTAAAATGTGAAGAAGAAAAATAAAGAGAAGATGGCCATGTCTTAGAAATTTTATGTGGTACCTCAGGCATAGTGGTGTATGCCTGTCATCACAGCTACCAGGAAGGCTGAGGAAGGAGAATATTCATCCAAGGCCTGCCTGGGCAACATGGCTCGCCCCAGAATCAGAATAAATAAATATAAATTATAAGTGGGCTACAACATGCAGAATACTTACAATTTCATCATTTATGGCGAAAGTTAACTGACCCACATCTGGTTATGCGAAGGAGATGGGATGGGAATCGGGGTTGAAACTGTTTTTTGTTGTTAGATAGATTGTTCTTATTCAAATCCTGACTCTACTAATCACTTCATAGTATTTTGGCCAAATTAGCAAAATCTTTCTGTACATTCACATCCTCATCTACAGAGTGTATATGATAAAATGTCTGACTCAGGGCAACTGTGTGACTTAATGAGCTAAAACATGTACATTTCATAGAACGGTACCTGACACAGAGTCAACACAAATTCAACATGAGCTCCTACTTCCCACTTGATAGAGTATTGTGTAAACATTAAAGTGATATTATATTAAGCTTTCATACAATATATGTGTGTGTGTTTGTTTGATATTAAATGAAAAAAAGCAAGGCACACAATGAGCTATCCATACTGTAGAGTAAGTAAAACATAAAAACTATGCACTGGAGAAGAAACAGAAGACAGTGCTACCGAAAATTTTCCCCTTTATCTTTCTACATTTCCAAATTGTCTATGGGGCATGTGAAGCTCACGATTGAACCCTGGAGTAGCTCCTCTTTTCCCAAGGTGCTTATCTCTGAGATAGGATAACAAGATGAGCTAAGGCTGTGCTGGTCACCATAATTCTGCCAGTATTTATTTTGGTCTCTGAAAGTCAGGCCCCTCACATTCTTTGTACATAGTTGTA
The DNA here is from genome assembly GCA_004026965.1 of Petromus typicus. Taxonomy (NCBI): domain Eukaryota; kingdom Metazoa; phylum Chordata; class Mammalia; order Rodentia; family Petromuridae; genus Petromus; species Petromus typicus. The sequence continues at coordinate 18,490 of PVIR01021902.1, forward strand.
TATAATTAGGACTCATGCTAGCCATAAAATGTGCATTAATTGTCTTTTATTTCATAAATGATGGCCAAAATAACAGCCCTTGATAGGAACTGTTTGGGGGTAAGCACCATTTGGTCTGTTCATCTTCCAAGGCGCCCTGCCCCAAGCAAGAGATTTCCATTTGTTATCTCCTTTTATCCCAAAGAATTACTAATCCTGCACTGCCATATTAAGTACCAATTAAGCAGAGATTTGTCATTCTTGCTCGAGAACATTGAACTGGGCTGGGGCTGCATATTTCACAGACTTCTGACAGAAATTATTTTAATTAGACTGCTGCTAGCAGCATTTAAAATAGTCTGTATGGCTAGAGAAAGGAAGAATGGCTCCTCAGTCAGATAATTTACTTATTTTTCTTTTTCACTCACCATAAATCTTTGGATTGTGGTTATTAAGCCTTCAGAGGGGAAAGGGGATAGTTAGGGAAAGAAATAAGCTAAACTTTATCTTATTTTAAATACCACAAAAGAAAAATCTCCCACAGTCTTGCTGGAGGAAAAAAAAAATTTTTTTTAAAGAAAAATGTGTTCAAGTGAAATCTGACACCCAGAGGATATTTTACATTCTAGGTATCTAGCATGTTCAGATAGTAAAGAGGATCCATATACTGAAGGTGAGTGTTTTCCTTTTATTTTTGTTATGCTTTTCCTGCCCAAACTGAAGCAAAGGCTTGGCAATTACTAGGTTAATCGGATACTAAACGACAAACTTAATAAAGAACTACACTGAATCCCACATTTGGTAAACCTTGATTAAAAGCATTTGAAGCATAAAAGATTTGAAATTTTAGAGGGATACATTTTATTTTATTGATCAAGATGAGGAATGGGATGATACAACTTTTTTCTCCTTTAAAAATTTTGAGTAAGGACTTATTCTTTTAGTTCCCAGAATTTTTGATCAATACCTATTTAAATAAAGTATTGTTCAGTTTATTTCTAAAATTTCTGATATATTTAATCAAATCAAATGTATTGGACCACATATTCTTAAATATGCTATACGATGCAACTATCAAAATGCACATTTTCCTTTGAACTCCTCACTCACAAGTATGGTCCAATTTTCTATGAAGCAGCTCCAACCCCATCATTTTGTCTTAAATTGATACTTTAATGCTTTATGGTTTATTTCAGAAACTTTCTACAGGAAAACCAACGCATTCCAAAGAAAAGAATGAGTCCAGTGACGACAGGTAGCACAAGGTCTTGACAAACAAGTGAAAAGACCCTTCCTCTGCTTATCACTAAAAGTGAACAAACTAAATATCACACATTTAACAAGAAGATTGAGAGAAAAGAGCTCATTTGTATGTAACGCATGGAATATCGATCTGCCCGTGGGCACCCAACAGATCTTTTTAAGTCACATACAATTTGTAATCTCTCCACTACTGTGTTTTCACCATTCATTAGAAAACATTTTTAGAAGAGGAGGCATGAAGACATGGTTTCACTTCTAAATATAAAGCTTTAGGAATGCTAAGCTGTGTATCTGAAGAAGAACCTGTGCTTTGAAAACATAGGGTTAGAAGGGCTACTGCCTGTGAGAATACAAAGGTGAATACAGGTGAGTTGGGAAAGACCAGCCACCCCCTCTGGAGCCAGGCCTGTGTAGTGGCTCCCAGCTATCTCTGCTTCCACTGCCATTGAGAAGATGTGCACACGGCCCCAAAGCGGGGGCTGAGGAAGTGAGAACTCGGCTCTTCCTTGAAAGGGTTATTAACAAGGAACCATTACTAGTTAGGAATTAGCAACTGGAATGGTGATGAAGTCATAATCTTTACCTGATTTCTAACTCTTCCAAATCAAATTCTTGAAATCTAAATTTCTCTTTAGGAATTTTGAATGAATATCATGCTTTTCTTTGTTTGTCACCCTTTTATATTAAAAAGATCAAATTATCATTGGTCAATATAGAAATTCCAAATGATGCTTAGAAGATCACTTATAAAATCCAGGTGAGGGACGGATATGAACTTACAATCTCAAGAAGAATTTCTGCCATGATTTAAAACTAGCTACTTTCTTCTCTTAACATATGCTCTATTTAGCCTCTTATCTAAAACAGACCTTTTATATCTACGTTGGATGTCTGGTGAAGCAGGTCACATTCCTCTCTGACCTACCCACCTGTCTTAGCGAACAGTTCTGGGCTGTGTATCTCCCACCATGCTCTAGTACTTCATTTCACTGAACATAGATTAGCATGGCTTTGAGACCAAAAAACTAATCACAGGTGAAAAAAAATTTTATGAAGTGCCTTATCACCAAGAAGTCAGGAACAAACCCTTGGCTCTCTCCTGAATTGCTACCAGATTCACAGGATCCAAACCTTAAAGGCTGGTGCTCTAATCCATTACTTTTTGGTGTGTATTTTAAAAACAGCAGCAGCAACTGGAAATTTGTTAAAAATACAAACTTTGAGCTTTTGTCTCAGACCTAGAGAATAAGAAAGCCTGCAGTGTGAGCCCAACCAGTGATAGTTTTCCCAAAGTCTCCAGGTGATTCTGAAACTAAAATTTAAGAACTATTTCAATGAGCCAAACTTGACTGTGAATTGTAATCAGGAAGAGCTTTAAAAATTGCTGATGTTTGTGTTGTGACACTAGAAAATCTCATTTAATTGGTTTGGGATAAGGCCCCAGAATCAGTATATTTTTAATGCTCTTTGGGTGATTCAAAAGCACATTTACATTTGAAAACCAAAGGAACAGCCAAAATAGACAAAAATAGCTCTAGTTTCATCCATTTCTTGGCAACAGTTGTACATTGGGAAAGGTCTGTCCATGGTACAGACCTTCCCAGAAAGTTAGATGACTACTTCCTCTTCTTCTGGATTTTTACTGCCAAATGTTCCCCTGCACACTGATTAGTGAAGTTTGTTTTTCCTTAGGACTCTGGCTTTTTTAGCCCTTTCACATTAAAAATTGTTTCCATTGTAACCACGTGTTAGTGTCTTCAGGATTTTCATGCCGTTGTAGTTATCTGCTGGGATTAACAAGTTTTGTAAATGCCTCCAAATGAAACAGTCACACAAAACACAGTTCTCATGCCACTGAGTGACGACAAGCACATGCACTTATTTCACTTTGGAGAGCCATTTTGTCCTCATCTTAAAACTTTTTCATTAGACAGACTATATTTCACATGATTACTTCTCCATTTCCATTGGAGACTACACTGTGGCAGGACTAACATCCATATCGGTGGAGTTCTACATCTAGGCCACTTCTCACCACGAGCCACCCACACAAACTTCTTCGGTATTTAACCAGTTTTGTACTTGTTCCTTTTTAAGTCCACAAATATTTATTGAAAAGAAGCTACCTACTCAAGGAAACTTTAAAGAAATAGTACTGAGTACTCATGCCACTGATCAGACTTCAACAGATGCAGGTCCTAGCATGCAGTTGCCCTTACAAGGTGGTCTGGTAGATATTTCATGAAGAAAGAATAGTCTGTAGAGTCATTTGCAAAGATGTTTACAAATTTAATGTTGGTAGCATGTGGTATTGACACTCCAGACAATGGCAGTAAACAGAAGCACACATGAAAGTGCGCCCTATCGTTGCCCCCAAACTCAGGTGATGGTTTAGTCCTCTGTGCTGGGATATACAGTAAAACTCAATCAGATATTTAATGAACATAGGCTAAGTATTTATTAAGTATCTCTATGTAAAAGACCTGGGACTGTTTCCAAGATGCCAGACAGAAACAACAGAATAAAAGCTGTTACTGCTATGTTACCACAGACAAGTATCGGAGGCCGACTGGGTCTGGGCTAAGGCACTCCAATTTCCTGGGCAGCCGTACCTGCCGGACCATGCCTGGATTGTTTGCTGGTTGGGGGTTGCTGAATGCCATGTGAATAAGTGCATTGTCTATTATATGCAGGTTTCACTCTGTGTGGAGTAGAGAAATGGAGACATTTTTATGAAAGGGTTATTCACTGGCTAAAGGTCCAATGAGATTTGTGGAATGTCTGCTATCTGACTCTCCATTCTGGTGAAAATACAAGAAAATGCACGTGGGAAGATGAGCGTCTGAATTAATACTCTCCCCGCTTTCCGTACCCTCCCCCCTAAGTAAACACAACAACCCACTGTTTCCCCTGCACAGGGCTCCTCAGCCCTCTCAGAGGTCAGAATCCATTTGGTGGTTCTGATCCATTTCTCAGCATTTGTAGGTTAGAGGTTGATTAATTCTGCTATCCCCAAGTTTCCAGGGATCCTACCTCGAGACTTCTGACATAACTGTGTTTTGCGGTTAGCACAACTGACCTGTGGGGTATGTGGCCAGTGCGGAGGCTGAGGAGAGAGAGATGGGCGTCAGGGGGATGTGGTCAGGAGGAAATAAGAGCAAATTCCTCCCAAACGCTCTAACAGGAAATGACAGAGCATCAGTCTATACCACCCCGCTCGGCCGCGTACGGAGGAAAAGGCCTTCCTAATCTCGGAGCGGTGCCAGAGCGCAGTAGGTGAGAATGATGAAATAATAAAGCATTTCCCGTGTGTGTTTTTCATTAGGCCTGTTTTGTTTCGCTTCCAAGTGCTGGGGAAACAGAACAGAAGCCCGACTTGAAGCCACCGCAGCGCCGCCTCCTCTGGGAACAGCCGCGGTGCGCTAAGGCGAGGGGCGCCGGGGTGGAGGGGCTTCTGACACCTTCCTAATGGAAATCGTGATTTGTAAAGCCCTCTTTATACCCTTCGCTGCATAATTAGTAGCCCAAAGAACTGGAGATTAAGATTGCTACTCTGCCTCTCAGCATTTTTTAAAATTTGGCAAAACATGAAATGTTCCGTTTGGAGAGCCAAGTAGGTAGAAGGCTTTGAGGAGACCCAGTCCTGGCTGGCGAGTCTGGGCCCCGAATCACTCAACACTTATTACATAGAAATTAACTGGCTCCATGTCAATTAGTGAGAATTTGCCAGTAGATACATCCAGTGGACCTCCCCTCACACAGTTTAGTAGTGCATTTATGGAAAATATATGAATAACTTCCATCCAAACTGACTTAGTGTTAGGTATTCCAAGTTGTGTTGAATATATGATATAACTTCCATCCAAACTGACTTAGTGTTAGGTATTCCAGGTTGTGTTGGTTCCCTTACTGGGGTGTGTGTGTGTGTGTGTGTTTGTGTGTGTGTGTGTGTGGGTTTTCAAGGCCAAGGCTAAACATCAATTTTTACCCAGATTTCAGAGAAGATAATTAAGAGGAGCTCAGAAGGAGGCTGGCTGGAAAATTCTCTCCAGCCCTAAGACATAACCAATCCAAAATGCCTGTTGTTAAATGGGTCATAAAAGCACCGGGAAATCAATATTTGACTTTCTCTTTCAGGAACCGTGGCTGCTATATGCAGTTTCAGATCAATCTGCTATCGTCACTGTGCCTGAGACCCACATAATTCCTGGGTTAACTCTGGACACTTTGAAGGTAGAAATCTCACTTGTTTATCTTTTTATAAATAACCTCCCCTCTCCATTGCGATATTGGGCAGATTGTGTGAAATAAACTGTAGGATAAGTTAAAAAAAAAAAAAAAGGACTCATTTTATTAAATATCTGGGAGAAATGCTCAAGTGACCTGAAAATGTAATTAAACCTGTAAATAAGTAGATTACTGGCTGAAAAGCAAGATTGATAGATGAAGCCCTTCAGCTAAAAGGGATTGCTTAATGGACTGGACAGCAGTCTTGGACTCTGTCCACCTCGGAACCGCAGGTCCGGAGTCGGGCAGGCTCCACTCCATCTCGTCTCTTCCTGAGATAAATGAAGCTCCAGGACGCTGCTGTGAAGAGGCCCAAGAGATGGGACCCGGGCTGCAGGCAGACACGCAGGTGTGCCGCACTCCAGACTCCCAGACATGGCTGTCTGAGGAATTCTCCAGACTTCCCACCAAGGAGGCCTAAACCGCTCATTTGTCTCACGTGCTCCAAGTTATTTTTGGTTTTTTGAGAAGAAGATATTAATTATGTTAGAAAAGCGAGAGCCGAAAATGAAATTAAAATCTCAGAGGGATAAAAATAGGCTGAAACAGTGAAAAATTACCTGATGTAATTGTAAAGGTACTTATACCATGAAAAGAAAATAGAGGCCAGAGATGAGACCTTCTTCTTGTCAAGTATGCGTAACTTTCTGAAGCTGAGCTTTTGAAACTTCTTTTCTGAAGGTAGGTGAGGTGTTTTTAGTACTATAAATTTTGGCTTGATAATAATTCTAGTTTAAATATTTAAAACATTTTTGGATTCATCATCTTAATCTTCTGTTTTAACTTGTGAACTAAAACTACAGCTGTTCCCTATAGTGCCGTGTAACACTTCAGATTATAATGTCAAAGTAATGTCTTTTCTCTGGTGCTGATAGTAGCTCCCAACCTGTTTGATCAATTTATGCAATTTATCCTGAGGTAGAGGCGGCAGGCCTGAGTTCAGAGCAGATTTTCCAAGTTGAGTTTTTGTTTGCAGCCTGTATCCATCCAGGTCTCTGCTTCAGCACAAAAGATCAGACCTCAAGCCAGCATTTCATGGTCAAATTCATTCACAGTATGACTCGGTCCACAGTACTTACTACTATCCCTGAGGAGACAATTGGATAGATGCCTTAGTGAAACCCAATTTCTAGTCTAGTTTTGCCCAGAACAGCACCTCTGGCTTTCAGCCTAGGATAGGTAGAACTCTGCCTTCTTCACACTTTTGGAAGACAGCAAAGGTATAGTCCTCATTCCTATGTAAACCCACAAAAGAATATCCTAAAGGTCATGGCACTTGTGTTGTTAGCAAACAACACACCTGGTTTACATCTGGTGATAACAGGAAATAGAAAACAATAGCTTTGAGGCACACAGGTCACCTTGTATAGTGAATCTTGAATAATGTAAAGGTTGATTTTGATGCTAATATCCACTTATCCTCCTAGAGTTAGTCATCAGTAAATTTAGTACAGTTGTGACTTAGTATTTTATTGGTTTTAGACTTGTCAAACTTTGTACTAGACTCAGTTGTATGTGAAAATTTTGTCCCAGCACTCATTTGTTTGGTACTAGACTCACAAACTACAACTTATTGGTGTTGACTGCTTCACACTCTCTATTCCTTCTCACCAAAGTAATGTTTGATACTCGCTGTTCTTGGATATCCACCAGGCTTCCCAGAACCAATTACCCATGAGCACCGAGGTACCACTGTATTTCCCAAAGTACCTCAATGTATCTTTTAATTGAAGCAACTCATTTAGCTCCCCAAGTCTTTACATTCCAACTTATCTTGGTTCTGTGTTCGTCTCATTCCACTGTGCATCACGGGTCAGTGCTTTGGTTCTAGAAGCAACTTAGAAATTGATATTCCCAGATTAAGTGTGAGATTGTGGTATTTAATAACTATCCTAGCCCATCTGTGGAAAGGGTCCTTCTCCCAGATATTTGCCCGATGTGTCATCCCCCAGGGATGATAGGTGAAGTTACATTTTAAAAATGACTCTCAAGAAACAAGAACTGAACAAATACTCTGATTTCCAATGAATCATTTCAAGACCAATCAAAAGAGAGTTCTTCAAGAAAAGAGATGGTCTGAAAGCTGCAAGGATCTTTTTCAGTGTTACTTGGCTATAACCAAATGCATATAGAGAATAGGTCAGAGGCTAATGAAATTTGGAAAAAGAATAATTTCTTAGTTTTATTTCTTAACATTTATCAAATAATGAATTCATGATACACAAGCACATGGATAACTTGGTATGTGGAACCTGCAATGATATGCTAGAGTCTTACGGGGTCTTTACCTCTAGAGCATGTGAAAACGTGCTGGTTGACTTGGTGTAGAACTGATCGTCCAGTGTCCTTCTGATGTGGGTCACGTGTGCTAATTGACTAGAGTGACACTGTCATAGCCTGAGGGATGAGAAGACATCATGGTCAAGCAAACAGGCCAGGAGTGAGACAATCGAATGAGCCTGAATCTCACCTCCACCACTTCCTTATTAGGGAAGCCCTGGAGAGCTGTGACATTGTGTGTCTCAGTTTTCTCACGTGTGACAGAGAGTTAATTCTTCTATCACTTCATAGAGTTGTGAAGACTATGAGCCACTGGACGTGAATTTCACAGGCATAAGGGTTACAATTACTATCTCCATCTTCGAGGCTCCTCCCTGCATCAAAGACCAGCAGTGTAGGAGTTTTGGGAAGATTTTCACCAGCAGTGATGCTTCTGATAACTGACTGTGCAGAGCACCAAGTGAGGCTTCTTGATGCTTCTCTACCAGAACTCCTTCACTATAGTTTCTCGCACAATGAAGCTGCTTGTTTCAGCTTCCAGAAGGTTCTGAGCCCTTCCCTCTCTGGCCAGATCTTCACGCCTTCCTCCTTTTCCCAGGTCTTTTGATTCCCTCCAGCAAATGTTATGTTCTCACACATGCAGATGAAGTAGGTCTCCCTGTTTCTCCCTTCTGCTTCCTCCTTGTCTTCCTACCCTATCAATTATTGCCAATATAAAATAATCCTTCTTGTGCAGAAGGAGGGAGAGAAAGGCTGTGAACAATTATAAGTTTAATATTTTTGTCTTTGTCAGAGTAAATAACTTTCAAAAGTACATGAAGATGATCCTATGAATCTTTCTAATCTGAAAGCAATACCTGGAGTCTAGTCATTGGCATCTATTGCAGTGACAAATTTATTTTTTAAAATATACTATTTGCTGTTGAGCATTCTGGCAGTGTGATAGAATCATTACTTTATTATTATGTGTTGTTTTTAAATTACTATAGCAATCTACATTAAGAAACCTACTGAAGCCTATATTTCTCTTTTTAATGGATCATTGGTGTGGGTTGAGATTAATTTCAAATCATTCCTTAAAAAAGAACATTGAATGTTTCCTTGTTATTCACTACTTGGATGACAAAGACAAAGTCTATTTTGAAATATTATGTGACATTACTTGATACTGTTTTCCTTAAAGAAAAAAGTACACCTATTTTTCTGTTTAATGAACTAAGATAACTGAAAGCTATGACGCTCAATGCATCTTGTGGCTTTTATGATTTTGTCCAATTTTGCAAGACTCATAATTCACCACTCAAATGGAGAAAGCAGGGGTGGGAATGAATGGAAATTACTAACCCACTGAGTAGCACTGCTGAGTGTGAAGGCCTGAAGATAACTAAGTGGAGATGTGCCAGGCTCTGCTCCAGGTGCACACCAGGTTGGCAGCAAAGACCTCCTGGCTCCTCCCCATTACTATCAACTATGAACAGTCCACAAAACCCTTTCAAGCTGCTGAAGTTGGAATTTACTGCCCTCCTCTCGCTGCTTCCTTCTAGTATCTTTCTTTCTTGACATAGCAGCTCAGATCCTCCCCCATCTCTTTCTTGCCCCATTCAATTCTCATAATGGTTGTGATAGTAGCTGCCAACCAATCATGTCTCCCCACCACCAACAGTGCACTAGTCTCAGTCAGCAAGATGAAACTGCCCACGGATAGGTCAGGAGATAGGGACTAGTCTTCTTCCTTCCAGGGGATTATGCTATGTGGGGAACTTCCTTTCCTTCTCTCACCTCAGGTGATACCACGTACACTGGTACATGCTCAGCACGGGTTGCTGACTTTGCCACTCATCAGGGTGACAGAGAGAAAATGGTGTGGTCATAATCACAGTTCTTGGGGTTGAGGTCTGTTCCATTAATAGTTACCTAGTCCTATGCAGTTTTTTTTTTTTTTTAACTTCCTGAGCCATAGTTTTATCATTAGGAAAATGAGTAGATGCATATATTGTCAAGGTTAAGACCTTGGGACTTGATAGGCCCTACCTGGTTTGTTATTATAAGACATCAACAAAGACCTAATGCTTTTCAAACCTTGATTCTCCCTTCTCTAAAACACAGGCAAGAACACTTTCCTTAGCTCAGTCATTCATTTATTTCATCTTTTTTTTTTTTTTTAGGTTTTTTGAGACAGGGTCTCGCTTTGTGGTTCAGGCTGGCCCTGAGTTCAGCCTCGAACTCACATCACAATCCTCCTGCCTCTGCCTCCCGAGTGCTGGGATCACAGGCGTGAGCCACCACGCCCGGCACTGTGGCATGTGGTACTAGTTGCTGCTGGGTGTGAGTCTCCACACCCAGTATTGTTATGTGGTTACCAGGGAATCGAACCCGGGTCCTTGCGCTTGCGAGACAGGCACCGGAACCACTGAGCTAACTCCCCGGCCCTATTTCATCATTTTTAAAAAAGATACAGATCGAGAGCGCCCAGGGACTGAGGTTAGCAGCGGGCGGCTCGGGAAACGGCGACTGCAGCACCGAGTCTGCGTCACTGAATCTGCGCCGGGTCTGGAGCTTACTGGCCTCCAGGCCCATGCCGGAAGAGCGCCCAGGGACTGAGTTTGGCAGCGGGCGGCTCGGGAAACGGCGACTGCAGCACCGAGTCTGCGTCACTGAATCTGCGCCGGGTTTGGAGTTTGCTTGTCTCCAGGCCCACGCCGGAGGAGCGCCCAGGGACTGAGGTTAGCAGCGGGCGGCTCGGGAAAC
>PVIR01021903.1:0-28891 GCA_004026965.1 Petromus typicus
TGAATCATTTCTACTTAAATGGACATACCTTGAGGATATCCTCATAAGTGAAATAAATAGGTCACAGATAGATACATATCGCATCTTTTCTCTGGTATGAGAAAATGAAGATGTAAATGAGTCCTAGCATTGTATGTTATATATTGTGAAATAGAAAATGCTCAATGTAAAATAAGGTGAAAGGGAACAATGTGGAGATTGTAACAAAAAAGTAAGGAAACAAATTTTATATATATGGGGGGGTGGTAGGATGGGTGGGGCTATGGGAAAAAATCACAATTAAGTTGTGTCTTATACTGGTACAAATCCCCATTATGGAGTGCAATCATGATGTGTATATTTAATGTACCAATAAAGATAATTTTTAAAAAATTTAAAAAAAAAGAGTAGGAAAACTTTATTGAGAGAGAAAGCTTCTGCCTAAGAGAGACACAGGGGCACCTAAACATGGGAGACCTTCTCACCTCACTTCCCAGGGGGTTTTATAGAGCAAAACCACAAAGTGAGGTGTGTTTAGGGTGGGACAAAATTACAGTCAGTGAGTAACATTACAAGTACAGTTGCTTAGGTGATATTGATACAGTGAAAAATCACAAAATGGACAAAACTATGGTCAACCAATAAGATTACAACAAGTATAGTTACTTAGGTAAACTGACTAGATGGGGATCCAATGAGAAATCAAGTCACATAATAAACATACAAAGATTTTCAGTTAAGAGGCTTTCCAGGTGGGTTAAGGTCCTGGCCCACCACCTCAGGAGATTTGTAATCACTGCATTCCTGGGGAAAGGAATGGATCCAAATGGATCATGTTGAGGAGACGGTGGATCAAAATCTTGACCCTCCATCCCAGGAGGAGAATGAGGCCTATTAGTCATGACTATTTAGAAGGGGTAGTTGATCTTTACTGCAGGTCTCCTTTTTTCTTTTTTTTTAGACACAGTCTCGCTTTTATAGTTCAGGCTGGCCCTGAGCTCAGGCTTGAGCTCACAGCAATCCTCCTGCCTCTGCCTCCTGAGTGCTGGGATTACAGGTGTCAGCCACCACGCCTGGCACTGTGATATGTGGTACTGATAGCTGGTGGGCGAGCCTTGTGGTATGTGCTTACTGGGGATGAGCTAGGGACTTTGCACATGCAAGGCAGGCTCCAAAACTACTGAGCTAAATCCCCGACCCAAGTTCTCCTTTCTTGCAAGTTTTTTGATGGTTGGTCCTAATATGTCTAATTACCACATGTCTAATTAGCTTTTCTACCACCATTTTATCTAGCGATTGTACACCCAAAGCAGTTAAAAGCACATGCATACCCATGTTTACTGCATCACAATTGACAATAACAAATGGAATGAGTCAAAGTGCACCATCAACAGAGGAGGGGATACAGAAAATGTGGTATATATGGAGTACTATTCAACCATAAGGAAGAACAAAATTCTGCCATTTGCAGGAAAACAGATCACCTAGAAAGTGTCATGTTGAGAAAAGGAAGGCAGACTCAGAAATACAAATATCATATGTTCTCCCTGATATGTGCAATCTAAGAAAAATGACAAGAAAGTGGAAAGGAGGAAGGTAAAAAGTGTGGGAGGGGAGTAACAAGACAAATTAATATGAACAAAATATACTGTGCAAAATGAACCCCCAAAACAGATGTGAAAGTAGAGAGAGGAACAGACAAGGGATGGGGTGGTGGAAATGATCAAAGCAAGTTATGTGCATGTATAGATCTGCCAAAACAAAACCTATTAACCTGTACAACTGATAAGGAATTAAAAAAGGAAAAAAATAGTTTTTAAAATTGGGGGACTGGGGTGTAGCTCAGTAGAGCGGCCCTAGGTTAAATCACCACCATTGATAATAGATATTCTAAAGAGGCATCAATCACCTGGCTAGGGGACCAAGACCTTAACTCACCCTATGTAGGAAAGGTTTCTGACCCATCCCTTACTGAAAGCTCTTGATCTTTCCTAGCAGGCTTGCTGTGTGACTTGCCTCCCCATTTGACCCCCACTCAATCAATACTACCTAAACAACCACACTGCTATAATTTTATTGGTTGATAATAATTTTGTCCCACTTCATGTCCACGTTGTGATTGCCCACTGGATCAGTTGTACCTAAGTGACTGTACTTGTAATCTTACTAGTTGACTATAATTTTGTCCCACCTCATATCCACCTTGTGACTTCCCACTGGATGAATAGTATCTAAGTGATGATATTTCTAATCTCACTAGTTGATAATAGTTTTGTCCCACCTTGAGGAGATCCTGCCTCACTTCATGGCTTTGCTCCATACAACCACTGGGAAACAAGGTTCCTGAGCAACCCACTTTCTGATTCCCCTTCGGTCACTTTCTCAGACAAAAAAGATCTTTCTCTCAATCAATTTTTCTTTCTCTGAGCTGCCATTGTTCTTAGAACTCATTCTTCAATTTTAGAGAACTTGAACTCATGTTTCACATATCTAGCAGGTTTGGGAGTTACATCTCTTTCCCTTATATCAATTATTCCTCACATATTGCATAGTTTTAAAGGAATGTGAATTTTTCGCCCTCTCAATGTATTTAATGACTTCTCTCTATGGTAGGACAGGTTCTGTTAGCACATTTACAAGCAGGCTGATGTTAATAGGTAACTCAGATGCAGACTTAAATAGCCATTACAGTAAAAATTTATTGATATTTTATTATTTATTTATTTATTTATTTTAGTTTTATGAGACAGGGTCTTGCTCTATAGTTCAGGCTGGTCCTAACTCACTTTGTAGCTCAGGCTAGCCTCAAACTCAGCAATCTTCCTGTCTCTGCCTCCCGAGTACTGAGGTTACAGGCATGAGCCACCCCACCCAGTTATTACTGTTTTAATAAACTATCTCAAAATGTAGTAGCAGAAAACACATATTTCATAATGTTTACAAATGTTGAGGGATTAGGAATTGTGGTGGTTGTACTGTCTAAGACATCCTCACTCATGTACGCAGCCACCGTTTATACTGTCCACCAAGGGAATCTCTCTTTGCATGGTTGCTCTTCCTCAATATGGATGATCTGGTCTTTTTCATATGTGACAGAACAAATCACAGAAGCAAAAAAGGACAAGCTCAATGTACAACGGTTTTCAAGCTTCTGTCTGTGTCACTTTTCCTAATGTTCCAATGGCCTGAGTCATGTGGCTTGACTTATGGAGGGGGTAGTATGTGGGATCTCTGTACAATCTGCTCAATTTTTCAATATACCTAAAACTGCTATAAAATTATTCTGTTGAGTCAGGCATGGTGGCACACACCTATAAATCCAGCACACTGGGGAGCTAAAGCAAGAGGATAACACATATGAGGCCAGCGTGAACAACTTAAGAAGACTCTATCTCAAAATTTTAAAAGTGCTAAGGATGTATCTCAGTGTTAAGGTCATGAGTTCAATCTCTAGTATGCTCAAGAAAATTCTATTTATTGAAAAAAATTTAAAAACTAAGAATAAGAGAAAGAAAACTGGTCAATTTGTATTTATGGTTCCCAATAATCATGTCCTTGTATAATTCCCTCCCACAATGACTGCTTAACCTTGTAATTTGTTTCAGCTACAAGAGTATTAGCAAGGACTGTGAAGGTGCTTGTCTTTCTTGGAGCCCAGTTGCTATGTACAAAAGCCTGAGCAGCACCAGGCATAGTGGCACATGCCTGTAATTCCAGCATTTGGGAGGTGAGGCAGGGGGATCATTCCAGGTTCAAGGCCAGCCTCGGTTACCTAGTGAGTTCAAGCCAACCTGAAATACATCGTAAGATCTTGTCTCAAAAAGAAAGAAAATGGGAGAGACAGAAACAGAGACAGGGCAAGAAAGTGTGACAGTGAAAGGGAAAAATCATCGCCCCGGCAACTAAAGCTGGCCTGTTGCAGGGCATTTACTGAGGGCATTTCTGGGCTTACCAGGGATAGCTCAGGGATGTCTTTATTTATGAAATAGTTTTGTTACTTCTGTCTTCCTACTGAATGTAGGTAATTCTCAACTGAATGCAAAGCTAATCAATGAGTGGGCCGAAGATTTAGCTCAGTGGTTCCAGCACCTGCTTTGCAAGCACAAGGTTCTGAGTTCAGTCCCCGGTAACCACATACAACAATGCTGGGTGACTCACTCCCACCAGCAATCAGAACCACATACCACAGTGCCGGGTGTGGTGGCTCATGCCTGTAATCCCAGCACTTGGGAGGCAGAGGCAGGAGGATTTCTGAGTTTGAGGCTAGCCTGGGCTACATAGTGAGTTCAGGACCAGCCTGAACTGCAAAGAGAGACCCTGCCTAGTCTCGAAAAAAAAAAAAAAAACCAGTATGTCACTTGTATTGCTGAATGAGATAATGAGCTTGCTAAACCTGTATATTCAAATTTATAAGCAATAAAAGACGTCAAATACCCTAGCTCTGCAATCCTACCCTTCCCAAAGAGCATAACTACTCCCACCTAACGTTGAAATGGGGTCAGTTATCTCAGCGTGTAAATGCAGGCTGACTCACTAGTATTAAAAATAAAAGGTTTTTACTTTCACTTTGCCTCCGTGGATCTTTGCCATGTTGTCTGTCCTTTCTTCCAGACAAGCCTGAATAAGCCATATTTGGGGGCAGTTTTTCCACAAGAGAAAGGAAGAGAGAGAGAGAGAGAAAGGAAGGAAGGAAGGAAGAAAAAGAGAGAGAAAGGAAATGGAAAGAAAAGAGAGAGGAGAGAGAGAGAGAGAGAGAGAGAGCCTGGCCTGGAGAAAGATGCTTAGAAGGCCTTCAAAGTTGAAACAGTACAAAGAAAGAAAATGTAAGACAGCAAATGAAAGTATTGCAGCTCACTCAGTAGCTGAACTAAGCTCACAAGATGGCCCTAATACATATCACTGAAGCAGAACCACAGAATCAATTAGCAATATCATGAAAAATGATAAATTGTTACTGTTTCAAACCCCCAAGTTTTGAGATGGTTTTTCTG
Organism: Petromus typicus; assembly: GCA_004026965.1. Classification (NCBI taxonomy): domain Eukaryota; kingdom Metazoa; phylum Chordata; class Mammalia; order Rodentia; family Petromuridae; genus Petromus; species Petromus typicus. The sequence goes on from PVIR01021903.1 coordinate 4,971, forward strand.
TGCAGTAAGAGATAACTGAAACTGAAAGCTTCCATTAAAAAACAAAGAACACCCATGAAGAACTGTACTATTGATTGTATTTGCAAACTCCAAGTTGAGTATATTTTATCCAAAATACAGAGGACTTTTTTGGATTTGAGAATATTTGCACATAGACAATGAGTTATGTGGGAAATGAGACCCATGTCTAAGTGCAAAATTACATTTTATACAAAACTTATACACATCACCTTAAGGTAATTTTACACAACACATTTAGTGCACCTGTATTTTGACTAATACTCATCACATTGATATAGGTATTGTAGATAGGTAAGTTTGTCAGATATCTTGTAGGCAGTTAGACAGGATTGGCCTGCAAGGGGCCAGCAAGGAAGACAGTGGAGGAGCCAACTCGGAGGACAATCAAGACGCATTCCCTGAAGGCCAGCACTGTAAAGGAGAGAAACTATCCCACCCACGTACTTCCTCTAAGGATTAATAGCAGTGATTGATATTCTAAATAGACATCAATCATCTGGGTGGGAGACCAAGATCTTACCCATTCCTTCCAGGAAAAAAAAATCCCTGAATGAAAATCTTTGTAGCTTATTATGGGACTTGCTTCCCCCATTAGATTCCAATCTAATCAATATTATCTCAATGACTTTTCTTGTTGTAATCTTATTGGTTGATCATGGTTTTGTCTACTGATGATTTCTCATTGGATCAATATTACCTAAGAGACTGTACTTACAATCTTATCGGTTGACTACAGTTTTGTGCCACCTTCACCTTCTCTTATCCTCGATTATTCCTAGAATTCACTGTTCAGCTTTAGAGACTATAAACTCATGCTTCAGATATCCAGAATTTTAGGAGTTACATCTATTCCCCCTATATCATAGGGTGTATGATGTAAAAATGATATAGGACCTTCAAATAATCTAAATAATATAATAGAACTGGAACTCCCTACCCACTAGGTGTTTGACCTGCATAGTTTGTATTCTTTGAAATCAAAGAATGAATTCTAGGAACAATGAAGGTTATGAGTAGGATGTATTTATTGAGAAAAAGATAACTCCTGTCCAAGAGAGATAGACAGTATCCCCAGCTGGTGGCCAGAGACACCCCCCCACACACACTCTTCTCAAGGGAGTTATACAAAGTGAAACCAATACGTGAGGCAGTTAGGAAGTTGAGCAGAACTATAGTTAACTAATAATATTACAAGTATGCTCACTTAGGTAATATTGATCCAGTGGAAAATGGCAAGGTAGATATGAGGTGGGACAATGCTATTTTCAACCAATAAGATCACAAGTATAGTCGCTTAGGTAATATTGATTAAGTGAGGGTCAAATGGGAGAGCAAGTCATGCAGCGAGCTACCTGGAATGAACAAGGACTTTTCCAGGAAGGAATGGGCTAGGGAGGTTTTGGTACACACCCAAGGTGATTGATGCCACTGTAGAACATCAGTGACAGCTGTTCATCCCTAGGGGAAGTCAGTGGGTGTAGTTGTGGCAGAAAAGGGGACTTGAAAGCACCTGAGACACGTGGATTTTGGGTAAAGAAAGGAACTTTATTTGCTAGCAAGGATCAGCCACAAGGGAAACGAGTTATTTTCTCATGGACTGAGGAAACTTTAGTTTTTCAACCAGTTTTGTAGATAACAAGGGGTTGTAACAACTGATTTAAGACCAGGCACTTGCATATCTGCAAGTTGGCTAGCTGGACTTTATCAGGGCTTAGTTAGTTACCATGGTTACAAGTTGGAGGAAGTGGTGACTCTAACAGGGAGATCTATGAGGAGAAAGGGAGGGAGCAGGAAAGTTATTATTTGCTAACAAGCAGGTGTGTTACATCTCAGGAGTTAAGGCAGGAAGCAGGCTATAAGGGAGAATTGGTTTAACCAGATTAGCAAAATAAAGCAGTAAGGGAGACAAAGCTCCACAAAGTAAAACAAATAGCTTTACAAGACAGTGGGAGAGGAGCAGCTACTAATAATTGCTAATGACGTTTGGCTAAGGCAATCCTCCATTTCTGTGACATTCCTGGAAGGTGCCAGCTAAGGCAATTAGGATTCTGGTGACAGAGTCACTTCTGTGTCTTGAAGCCTGACCTTCAGTGAATGTGCCTCCAACCACAGTTGTAATGTATTCTATCTCCTACACTGACTCTCCCAAGAGCTTAGCCCTAACTCACTACAATATTTTAATTAGCTTAGCTGTCTATATTCCACCTGTGATATCATGTCAACACCCACAAGTTAAGCATTTCAGAGTTCAGATTTTCAAGGCTGCTCAACCTGCAGTCGTGTGGTAGAATGTGAAGGGAGAATCCTGCCCTTGATTTTTCCCTAAGTGAAACAAGCTTTTCTGTACAAAGAAGATAGTCAGATATTGGCCTTATTACCACACAATAAGGACTAGAATTCTTTACTTTTAATAATAATTGCTTATATTTACATAAATGATTTGAAAATAATATGATACTTTGCAATGAGTCCCACATTCTGACTGTGAAATCATGGAAGACAGAATTAGAATTTTAGATCTGATGCATTATAAACCCAGAACATATTCCTGAGCAAGAATAATTGTTGAAAATGAGCTGTGGACCTGCACTGGCTGAAACCCTTAAGATGATGGCAGCTGGACACAGCTGTCTGAGGGCAGAAAGAGGGTGGGATGTCTACCCTGCTGCTCAGGAATCCCTGGCTGTCTGCCAGGGACTACCAGCTCTGGCCCAGCTCTATCACAAGAAGGTTGTGAATAGTATAAAATCCTAGAACTTAAGTATCCCTTGGCAAGATATCTAAAAATATTGGAACTGGATTGGTGGGTGCTCTAGCATGTGGTGATTTCATATTACAGATTAGAGTGGATGAAAAGGGAAGATTGTAGAATTCAGGTTTAAAATATCTGGCTGTGGTTCCACTGTCACCTTCAGCTCCTTAGCCATAGGATGGGTAAAAGGGAAGATAGAGAAAGAACCTTTGACCATAAAAAGTAGACTTTAGCAGGGAACTGTGTCCTCTCCCACGTCTCCCCATTCCCCAGCAACTGTACCAAGCTCCATGGAGGTAAAAGATGCAGTCAAGCTTGCCTTGGCTGATTAAAACAGAAGCGAGAACTCAAGAAAGGAGATGGAGAGAAGAAATGAGCCCCAACAAAGCTCCAGCAGGTCCCCTAGCTGTTTTCTACTGCTGTGGGGTTACCTTCCATCACACTCCCTAGAAGCTTCACATCATGACCCTGATGCAAGCAAAGTTTAGTATTTAATCATTCCAAATCCTGTCATTCTTTCGGTTCACTTTTTATAGCCTTAACTCAGTAAATATATATTTTGAATTACATGCATGGCTTCAGAATTGAAATAAATTAAATCATTAAGTTTTAATAGCTCACAGAATCCATAAAAATCTAGTTTCTTCTAAATCTGAGAGATTACAGTAGAATGCCTTGGTCTGAACTTGATAGAAGCAATACATAAAATGAGAGAGACACAGAAACAGAGACAGACATAATATGTATGACAAAAAAAAAAAGAAAACATGCTAAAAATTATATTTGAGAAAAATTCTAGAATTCCTATATAGAATCATTGGAAAAGGGAATCTTGGAATAGATAAAACAGAAGAAATTGTAAAATAGATGGAAAATGCAAATAAACATGGTAAAAATGCAAGCGATATAGCTACAAAAGTACCATAAGATCTGTCATCTCATAAGATATATTGAAGGAGAGTCAAATGACCTTTGTCTTTATTTTCTATTGCTTCCATAACAAATTACCATCTGGCTATGGTGGTACACGTGTGTAAGCCCAGCACTCCAGAAGGCTGAGGCAGGAGTTCAAGCCTAGCTTGGGCAATATAATGAGACCTAGTCTCAAAACTGAATATTTTATAAAAGGCTGACAATATAGCACAATGCAAAGGCCCTGGGTTGAATTCCCTGACCAAAAAAAAAGGAAGGAAGGAAGGAAGGAAGGAAGGAAGGATGGAAGGATGGAAGGAATGAAGGAAGAAAGAAAGAAAGAAAGAGAAAAGAAATATACAGATATCACAAATTCAGAACCTTAAAACAACAAAAATATATTATTTTATAGTCCTATAGGTTAGAAGTCTGTCAAGGCTCTCACTGGAACAAAATCAAAGTATCAGGAAGACTGCAGTTCTTTGTCAAGGCTCAGAGAAACTATTTCCTTGACTTTTTCAGCTTCTAAAGGCCATCTGCATTCCTCGGCTGCCAACCACCTCATCTTCCCTATTTTTAAATTTATTTTACTGGTACATTTTTTTAAATCTTTATTGGTACATTAAATATACACATCATGATTGCACTCCATAATAGGGATTTGTACCATATAAGACACAACTTAATTCTCATTTTTTCCCATAGCCCTACCCACCCTACCACCCCCCATATATATAAAATTTGTTTCCTTACTTTTTTGTTACAATCTCAACATTGTCCCCCTTCACCCTATTTTACATTGAGCATTTTCTATTTCACAATATATAACATGCAATGCTAGGACTCATTTACATGAGCTTACTGGTATATTTTATACATACATTATGATCACATTCAACATTGAGAATTTGTACCTCTACCTGACACATCTTGATTCTCATTTTTCCCCCTTCTTCTGTCCTCCCTACAAAGCCCCGCCCCATACATAAGCTGTTTCCTTTTTCTTACTATCAAGTTTGTTCTTTTCCTTCTTTACTTTTCCTTACCTGCCCTTTCTCTTTTCTCTTTGCATATTTTCTGTGCCTAGCTTCTCTCTCCCTTCTCTCTCTGTCTGTCTCTCTCTCTCTGTGTGTCTCTCTCCCTCTCATAAACTTCTTAGAAGTTAGAAAATGACCCTTTCTTATCTTTACTTCAAACTAGTTTTTGATGCCTCCTTTAATGGGAATAGTTGGTTTTTCACCTTTTGTAAATTGCATCGTTTAACCACTTAGCAATGTGAAGTGATCTTGAGACTACTTTTTATGCAACTTACTATTAACCCTGCCATTGTGACAATATGTAAACCACTCATAAATACACCTTTACCCCTCCTTTTATTCTCATTAAAACATATTTTAAAAAATAGATTTAAAATAATGTATAGATTTATTACCATAAATATTCAATTATAAAAGTAGTGGGTTGAAAGTTTCCCAGTCTGTTCCTTCAGAAACACTTCAGTCTGCTACTATTTTTAGTCCAGTAAAGAAAGCTCTTCTATCTCTGAGGAATCAAGTTCAAAGTGATAAGAATAACCAAAGATAAAATAGGTTTGAATATGGGGTGATAACAGTGAGGTTTGAAAATTGCTCTTCAGAAGGCATTTGTTTAAGATTCTGCTGGACTATCTCCCATTAGAGACTTCTAATTTTTTCTATTTTTGTAGGCATGTGTTTTTCTATTAGTACATGTTTGTAGAATATAATGTTTACATTCCTCATTGAGATTTGGTACATGTGCATAATACAATTTATATCCTTTTTATCCCTTTTTAATTTAATTATATAAGTTTTCCATCTGCTTCCCTTTTCCATTTCTAAGGACCCTTATCAATAAACTGGGTCCAAGAAGACAGCTCAACATAATCTTTCTATTTGGAATTGGTTGATTCTCATTCTTTGTTGCATCTACAACTTTACCTCCCTAGTGTCAGCTAAACTAACATAGTCACAGGTTCTAGAAAATAGGCTGTGCGCATCTCTGGGAATTGAATACACTATTCTACTTACCAAAAACTTCAAAGGAGCTCAGGAGGATGGTATTTCAACTGAAGAAACTAGGGAAGATGAAATCAGCCCCTGTATGGGAAGATAAGATTTTTTTCCAAGCTGAATGATGTGTCCAAATGGCAATGGTCCCAGAGTTATGTCTTGAGGGCATGGATCTCAGGAGACACATTATGATTAAAGACATGAATTTTGAGAGCCTTACACCTCAGGTGAAACATTAAAGCACTTGAACTTCTGATCCCTTAGAGAGGGTCATTTTACATAAAGAATAAGACAAGGTTGAAAAGGTGAAGAAGGAAATGCTTGTATGACCTCTTATCTAGCTTCAACATGGGCACTCATTCTTCAAGAACTGAAAGAACCAGGTAAAGGCTATCAGGGCTTAAAGATGGTGCAGCAAAATTCCAAAAGGAACTATTTAGCTGGTCCCCACCACCACATCTGTAGACCAGATGTTCTGTATAACCAGAGCATATGCCCACACCAAAAAGCCAGCATTATATGCTCCAGAAGGTCTGTGGCCAATGTAAAAGTGTAGAGGAACTCGTCCACATGGCACACTAAGTTTGTTATTTGTGTCACATCAAAGACAAGGCCTCAATGAATTACTACCCTCTGAGGTCATTTAATTATGATTAAGTGAACTAAGAACCAGTGTAAATGGCATTTTATACTCTAGCGAATTAAGGTATGAAATGTAACAGAAGTGAATAAGATTTATGGCCCAAACTCATGCAACCTTACAGTAATTTCATGACACTTTTACTATGAGGCAAGCAATGCCAGTTCTTGAAATAATTAAGAGTACATACCAGCTCCAAGACTGGGCTTCAGGCATTTATGAGAGCCAGGAGACAGAATGAGGAGCAGGTTTCTTTGTGACTAATTTACTCTACACAGCAGCAACTATTTCTTTTACCTATAACAAATGTCACAGTTAGGGTGCAGGAGTTCACACCACACCGAGCATCTCCGGGTTCCAGGTTCTGCCCTGAATGAGCCAGTCATCCCTCACCCAAGTAAGAAGGCTTTGTAAACAAATAGCTTCTCAATTCCTTTGGTTTATATACTACCGCCCTCTGTGATCCTTTATGCACTTGAGAGTACGTCAGTCTATGCTACCGTCCATGTAAAGTAAGGAATCACTGTCCACAGATCGCAGAGGAACTGGCAAAGTGTGCCCTGTTTACCTTGGACCACTTTTTCTCTGCTGTTAGCCATAATTTGCTTTCTCATACTTCCCCTTTTTCAGATTAATGCACCAATGGGCATCTTTCTAGCTTCTAATTTTATATTCCACCTCAGAAATCCTGATCTCACCTCTCCAACTCAGATGAGGGTCCCACGGACAAATTCCAGAGTCAACCAGGAAAGGGAAGAATTAAATTGCCTTTACCTTCCCAGATTTTCCAGGGAGGAAAATTCAAATTTGAAGGTAAACTTTTGCCTCTATCAACTCAAACATTTATATTTTACCTTACAAGTAACAGAAGATTTTCATATGCCCTATTTCATTTGATGAAACACACACAAATCTGAGACTCACACAAGGTCTCCCAGCAATCAGCTGCAGAGCCAGATCAAATGCTCACTTAACTCCCAGATTCCGTACTGTCTCTATAGTTGGGCCGATGCCTGGCCCATCCAGTGTTTATAGAGTGATCCTTACCCTGATATAAGGCTACTTCCTTTTGATAGGACTCAAGTTGGGAATTTAGTTTTCTTCCCCTGTTCAAATTACCACTAAGCAGTCAGGAAACTGATGACATTCAAGAGGGAGTTATGGCCAAAGATAAAGGCTCAACTTAGTACCTCCACCATAAGGACAAAATGAACGCAAACTCAGGAGAATGGCCTCTCCCAACTTTGTGTTTCTCTTTAGAAATCTCTCAGATTAAAGACTGGTTTGGATTTCTCCTTGATCTCAGGATTTCCTTATTCCCTCTGAATGTGCTAATAGGAGAGTTCAGAAGACCGCATGGTCATAATGACATGGGCCCCCTCATAGACAAACTAGGCATTATGGTTTAATGCCTTTTCACATGTATTGTGGCTGTTTAATCCCTTAAACCGCCCTGTGAGGTAGATTGGCATTATCTCCATTTAATAAAAATGTGACTGAGGATGAGGAGAGTGAACAGACAAGCCTTTTATGAGGAAGACCTAAATGTCAAAAGTGACTTAAATTGTATATTTAGGTCCCATATAGTAAAAATTTGACCAGTCTCCTATAAAATGTCTTAGTGATTTTTGTTGCTATTTTTAAAAATCACAAACTAAAAACTCATAATGAACAGAAATATAACGATTAATAGTTCAGGAAGCTGGGAAGTGCAAGGTTAAGGGACTGGCATTTAGAGGGGCCTTTTGCTACCTTATTCCATGGGAAAAAAAGCAAAGAGAAGATAAGAAACAGCAAACTCAAGAAGGGATGAATACACTGTCATGATAGCAAACCCACTTTCTCAATAATGTCATTAGTGAGAATGGAGTCTTCATGAGCCAACACCGCCAAAATGAACCATGTCCCAACACCATCACCATAGCAGTTAAACTCCAACATAGATTCCGAACCATTCAAAGCATAGCAAATACTCCTATGATGGTTAGGTATGGTCTGTCTCCCAGCCCCGAGAAGTTGTATCTCTTTAAATTCCAGCACTGAATTCTAAAGCATCCAATACCTCCATGAAATCATTAATTGTGATATGTCACCTTGACTTGAGTAAGACCTTCTTAGCAGATTAGTGAAGTTGTGGGTGTGTCTGAGGATGGTTGACATGTAGATTTCAAACTGAGGAGGGAAGACCCATTCCACAACTGAGTAGCACCAACAAACAGGCTTGTAGCCTGGACAAAATAAAGAGAAAGAGGAAACAATTTTTCCTTTTCTTCTGTACAGGTCCTTGGGTCTTTTTCATTGTCACTGGACCTTTATCTCCAGCCCCCTAAGGCTTCCACTGTAGACCCTTCAGTTTTCAAACACAGATTTTCACTGGACTCTACGTGAGCTCCAGGCTTTCAACCTTCAATTGGATCCTCTGACTCTCCAGTAGACATATTACCATTTAGCGTTCTTCCACCCCTGTTTCCACATTCACCCATTATAAGCCACTTGTTCTTCTAGTGAACCCTAACAGCTACACTCTATATTGCTTACTCAGTTGTCACCTCCATGCACCAATGCCTTTCTCAGACAGAATGGGAGAATATGGTAATACAATTTCTAAATAGATTCTAATTAGCAATTCTAGCCTCCTACTCCACCTTTGCGTTTGTCTGCTATTCAGTCTGGGGACTTGACAACCATACTTTGAACTTTCTGCTGGTTTATAAAAAGTAAGGGAGCCTCCCCAGTCCTTACAAGAGAAGGCAGTCAGACATGAAATAAGAGTGTTGTTTAGTTTATGAACAGATGCCTGGCTCTGGCTCTTGGCTGGCCTCTCTGAACAGAAAGAAGGAAAATCATTTTTCATTCTCTGTTTCTAGAGTCTGATTGAACTGTCTGCAAGCAAATTCCATGACGTAGTTAGAGGCTCAGACAGCAGACAGTGGAAGGTATTTCATTCCCAAAGGGAATTCCTGGCCCCAATTCTGAAGCACCTCCTTCTCTTCTCACAGTCCCTCATAGGTCCCTGCTGTCTGACTGCACTGCCACCTCCTAAGCAAATCAAACCTAATCCCAGTTCAGCCAACCTTGCAACATCTCACTTAAGTGCCAACTGCTTATTTGAGTTAGAAACTAGCGCCTCCTGGGGACTGGTTCTTAGATTAACTGTGTGGGTCAGTGGGATATGCTTTGGGCTGGCAATGACCAACCCAAAACACTAAGCCCACTGAGACTTCTTTTAAAGCCAAAGTTTTCTCAACTAGAAAACAAAAACAATAATGACATCCTGGGATTTTTCACAGAAAATGAAAATTCCTACCCAAAAATATATGACAGAGCTGAGGAGTTAGGTCAGTGCTACAGCACTTGCCTACTGTGCATAAGGCCGTGGACTCAATCCCCAAAACCACAAGAGAACGAAGCACTCTCTTCTTAGGCCCCAGCATCCACTCCATTCCCTGAAGTTGAGGGTCATCTAAATTGAAGTTAATAATGACAGTACCAGGGGAATGGGGTGTGCTTCACCACAGAGCTGAGAAATAGCTGACCATGTATGAGCAAATGCTGGATGAAGGAGAATGATGATGCCAAGAGCACAAAAGCTAATGAGTCCAATGTGTATGAATCACGTTCGTTTACAAAGCACAACGGTGCTAATTGTTACCCAGTGCCCTTTTATATCTGCCACGAACTTGTTCCTTGTTAACACCAGGCTTTTCTGAGCTCGGTACAAGGAAAAGATCCTTTCATCTCACTGTGATCATGACTTGTCTCCAGTCTATGAAGAAAGCCTGGGAGAAAGAAACACCCACATGAAAGAATTCAAGACATGTTTAATTTGAGGTATTTAATGGATATCTAGGTCAAGGTTTCACAGCCAACTAGGATATGAGGATCTGAAACAAGAGCAAGGGCAGAATAAAGCCTATTGGAACATGCTTATACTCCTGCCTACTTTAAAAGCTGAGGCAGGAGGGTCAAGGGCAAGGCCAGCCTGCACAACTTGGCAACTTGGCTAGACCTTGTCTCAAAATAAATAAAAAGATGCCTCAATGTAGCTCAGTGTGAATGTCCAAGGGCTGGGGATGTAGCTCAGTGGAAAAACACTGGCAAGCACTGCCTCATATACCCAAGGCCCTGGGTTTAATCCCAGCAGTACAGAAAAAGAAAAACAAATATAGAACCAGTGTAAGTACTTGCACTCTGACCTCAACTAATATTACCCCAAATATTTTCTATTCATCTCAGAATCACTACTTAAAATAATGGTTTCTGTTCTCAACACTCCTTAATCCTCTGACCTCCACTCATTCTTTCTTGGCCAATTATCTCACTTTCTTCTATACCTGCAAAAGAATTTTACCAGGCCCAGCTTACTCCACTCTATCTCAAATATTTCAAACCCTGAAGCATTGTGCTTGCTCTCCTGTTTCCCTCCAATCTTTGAGAATGCCAGCGCCATAACTCATACCTTAAATTCTCACCACTCCAGACCTTAACCTCACATTTATCCCATCTCAGACGCATTCAGATACAGCTTGTCACCCCAGCAAGACCAATCTCCTACTTTCAGAAACCAGAACTCTGTTCCACAGCTTCTGTTACTAGATCACTGAGAGAAACTGATTGAAAACATAATCTTATTAAAAGATTCAGGCTTATATTCATAATGTACCAATAAAAATTAAAAAAAAAAAAAGAATTTGGTCTATGAGCAAACAGGACCATACCAGATGCTCCAATACCTTCCCTCAGCAGGAGCAAGTATGCCCCTGCTGAGCTTATAATACCCTCACTTGACATAAACAAACAACCCCAGGCTGGACACACAGTGCCTCACCCCACACAAGCAAATGGGCCTGAACAGGATGCCTCACAAAGCCTAGAAAGCAAGCCTGTACTAGACACCAGCATACTCCTCCAACACAAGGGTCAAACTGTCCACTAAATTCAAGCTGGCTCTACATTTTAGATCCCTTTAGCATAGGACAGCACAGATCAGGACTAACCACTCAATTTGATCCTGGACAAATACAATGCCTGGGGAGAGACATGTGAAACTAGACCTTGTGATCATAAATTTAAGTTCTAAAATCCATTTGAACCCCTGTCCTGTAACCCACCTCTAGCAGAGATCAGAAGATTGATCACCAATGGTAGCTAAGATATACCTTGACTTAACAACTATAGTCTAGGGCCGTGATGGTGAATCTATGGCAAACATAGAGGCCTCTCACTATACTAGCCAAGTTGCCCCAACAGCCAAGTATCAGATAACAGTTGTTTTTTAAAATTAAAACCTCACTATTCAGTTTAATTGCATGTTGCCACTTTGAAATAAATGAATGCTGGGTTGCCATTTGGACACTTGGTCTCTAAAAAGTTCACCATCACTGGCCTAGGGTGAACAAACAGAGGGGCCACTCGTGCAGCGAAGACTTGCTGAAAAAATAAAAAGACCCTAAAGCTTAGTGGACAAAATCATGACTGGCTGGATCCCAAGACTGGAAATCTTGAAAACAAAACATTCATTCAAAAACACAAAAATGAGCCAGAGGTCCATCAGGACACCAGCGGCACAGATACTCAGGTACTAGGCAGAGGTGATAACAGAAATACACCTTAGAGGGGACTTTTTTTTTTCCTTTTCTTTACTCTTTCTTCTTCATTCTTTGCCTTTCTTACTTCTGTTTCTGTCCTGTTTTTTCTCAGTTGTTCTTATTTTTATAGGAGCATAAATGCCGTTCCCAGCTTTCCTGTTTCTGTTAGTTTGTTGTTCTGTCTTTGTCATTTCTTCTCTCTTTTCTTTCTGTCTTCACTAGATTCCCAAAGTTTTCATATTCTTCCTATATTCTCTATCCTTACTTCTAAACTTTCCCTCTCATTCTATCTCTCTTTCCCCCACAACTCATTCTGAATCTCCCCATTGGGCACATTCTCTATATTGTAGGGCTAGCCTATTTACATCAAATTTATTTCTGGTTGGTTCTGATACATATCCACAAATCTAGTTCATGCGGCCTAAGGTGGTAGATTAATAGTTACCACAGTTTGTCACTTTCTGATCTGCCTTTGGTGCTATTGTTGACTCTGGTTATATTACCTTGGCCAAGGTGACATGATTGTTCTAGTTAGTTATCCTTACTGGTATACCAATACTGAGATTGCCTAAGGGCCTTTACTGACTCAAAACCTAAAAGCCAGCTAAATCTGGAAGACAATCCAAGAAGTGGTCATTTCATAAAGTTTCTAAATACTACCAATAAAAATAATGCCAATAAGGGGCTAGAGATTTATCTCAAGTGGCACCGCACCTACCTTGAAACACAAGGGCCTGAGTTCAGTCCCCAGTACTGCAAAAATTAAAATTAAAATTAAAAAATACATTTAAAAATGTCAATAAACAAACTAAAGCAGCAACCCAAGAATTAAACAAAAAGCATCAAACAACAGCAAAAATAGAAATGAGAAGATATCTAACTAAGACTCAAAACCAGACTTCCAGATCACCAAAGGTAATCTCATCAGGCAATGAGATAGAACATTCCAAAACTCAAAAACCAAGACTCCCTTAATTGGCAACAAAAGAAGATCTGGAAAAAATGAAATCAAGAATAATTTCTCAGATGACCACAGAGATGGTGACTGAAATGAAAGATGTGATTAATAACTCTAGACTTCAGAAGAGCTGAAGAAAATGATTGAAATCATAAATACCCAGCATAGGAAAGAAAACTATGAAATGCATGCAAGGAGATTTCCAAAATACTAAAAATTCCATTGTAAGTTGCCACAGTAGAATAAGTGAATATGAGGCCAGAATTTAGGATATAGAAAATAAGATGAAACTAATGAATGTGAAAACAAAAATTTCTTAAAAATAGCAAGAGATTATGAGAAATCAATCCAACTGCTACTAGATAATACAAAAAGGAATAACAAGATTGATTTGAGTCAGTGAAGGAATAGGAGATAGCATAAAAATCATAAACTTTTCACAAAAGGAATCACAGAAAACTTCCCAAATAGTGAAAAAGAATTTGAAATAATGATAAGTAAGATATATAGAATTCCAACTAGCCATGATCAACAAAAAAAATCTACACCTGGATATGTAATAGTCAAGATTCCAGAAATCCAACATAAGAACGAAATATTAAAAGCTGTTAGAGGAAAGAAACAGATCACATACAAAGGAAAACCCATCAGTATCACAAGAAACTTCTCAACACAAACCTTCAAGTCAAAGAGAGCCTGAGAGGAAGTACTTCAAACTCCAAAAGAAAACAACCTCTAACCCAGATTGATGTATCCTGTAAAACTCTTGTTTAAAAAAAAATGGACAAGGGCCGGGGAGTTAGCTCAGTGGTTCCGGCACCTGTCTTGCAAGCGCAAGAGCCCGGGTTCGATTCCCCGGTAACCACATAACAATACTGGGTGTGGAGACCCACACCCAGCAGCAACCAGTACCACATACCACAGTGCCGGGCGCGGTGGCTCACGCCTGTCATCCCAGCACTCGGGAGGCAGAGGCAGGAGGATTGTGATGTGAGTTTGAGGCTGAGCTCAGGGCCAGCCTGAACCACAAAAAAGTGAGACCCTGTCTCAAAAAAAACCTAAAAAAAAAAAAAAAATGGACAAGCAAGATACTTTCATGACAAAAAACAACTTAGTAAATTTATGTATACCAAACTAGCACTCTAAAAGATTCCAAACAATATTCTAGGAAATGACAATGAGGGCCACAACTCCATGAAGCCTAAGCAGGATGAATCCATTAGGCAAGCCAAGAAATTAAATGAAAAAGGAAGGAAAACAATCCAACAACAGGAAAAGATAATGACAAAGATAAGTCAATACAGTTGTTATAACCATCAATATTAATGGCCTCAATTCATCAATCAGAAGAAACAGACTGGCATACTGGATCAAGAAGCAAGATCCAGTGACATGCTGTATACAAGAAGTAGGTTTAATTCAAAAAGAAATTCAGAGAATAAAATTTGGCAGTGGAAAACAATACTGTATACATTAGGAACACAAAAGAAAGCAGGGACAGCTATCCTATTTGCAGACAAAGTGAATTTCAAGCCAAGACAAACTGAGAGACAAAGAAGGTCACTACATCTGTGTAAATGGAACAACTCAAGGGGAACAAATGATGATCATATACATACACATATATGGGCATCAAATAATAATGCATACAACTATATAAAAGAAATAGTAGTGGACATGAAAAATCTAATAAGCACTAATACAATAGTAGTGGAAGATCTCAATACCCCACTGGCACAAGTAAGTAGATCAACTAGACAAAAAAAAAAAAAAATTAACAATAAAGCACTAGAATGAAGCCAAACCTTGAACAAATGGATCTACTAGATGTCTACAGAGTGTTTCACCCCACAATCAGAATGCATATTCTTCTCAGCAGCACATGAGTCATTTTCCAAAACAGACCACATGTTAGCTTCTAGGACATGCCTAAAGTAAATGCAAAGGAACTGAAGTTATCCCCTGTATACAATCAGATCATAACACAATGAAATTAGAGATTAATAGAAAAATAAACTTCATAAAAATATGGAAACTGAATAAGCAACTCATGAACAAGCAGTGGGTGGCAGAGGAAATTAAAGAAGAAATTAGACAGTCTCTACAATTAAATAACAATGCCATACAACACACTGGAATCTGTGGAACACAATGAAAGCAGTCTTACAAGGGAAACTCATACCAGCGAAGAGCCATGTTAAGAAAAACAGAGTGCTCAAATAAAAAACTTAATAATAAACCTTAATCTTCTAGAAAAAGAACAACAAGACAAACCCAAAGCTCCTACAAGGAAGGAAATTATAAAGATTAGAGCAGGAAATAATGCCATTGAGACTAAGAACAATACAAAAATCACTGAAACAAAGAGTTGGTTCTTTGAAAAAATAAATACAGTTGACAAACTCATAGCCAACCTTATCAAAAAAGGAAAGAAGCAGTTTAAATCCATACAATTAGGAATGAAAAGGATGAAATTACAACATATCCAGAAGAAATCTGGAAGATTAACACCTACTTTGAGAACCTATATTCCAAGAAGATAGCAAACACAGAAGAAATGGAGAGATCCCTAGATACAAATGAATTAATGATGTTGAACCAAGAAGATATAAAAATTCTAAACAACTCAATTTCTATCAGTGAAATTGAAAAAAGTAATTACAAGCTTATCAACAAAAAGAAGCCCAGATCCAGATGGCTTCAATGCAGAATTCTAGAAGACACCTAGATAAAAGCTAACGCAACTAATCCTCAATTTCTAGATATTCCAAAATTCATTCCTCGAAGCAGCCATTATCTCAGTTCAAAAAGCTGAGAAAGAGCCTACCAAAAAAGAACTACAGGCTAATCTTCCTAATGAACATATATGCAAAATTTTTTCAATAAGATACAGGCAAACAGAATAGAGATGGCCATCAAGATCATACAACCTGACTAAGTTAGATTTATCCCACAGCTACAAGAAAGGTTCAACATACATAAATTAACAAATGTAATACACTATATTAACAGAGTGAAGGACAGAAAGCATCTGACTATCTAAGTAGATTCAGAAGAAGCATTCAACAAAATTCAACACCGATTTATGATAAAAATGCTATGGAAAACTGGAATAGATGGTGTTTATTCAATCTGATAAAAACTAACTACAAAAAACCAGCATCGTACTAAATCATCAGAAAGTCTTTGCTGGGCCAGGGATTTAGCTCAGTGGTCCCTGTCTTGCGAGCGCAAGGGCCTGGGTTTGATTCCCCAGTAACCACATACAATACGGGGCTTGGAGACTCATGCCCAGCAGCAATCGGTACCACACACCACAGTGCTGGGTGTGGTGCCTCACGCCTATAATCCCAGCACTCGGGAGGCAGAGGCAGGAGGATTGCTGTGAGTTTGAGGCTCACCTGGGCTACATACTGAGTTCAGGGCCAACCTGAACTACAATGCAAGACCTTGTCTCAAAAAAAAAAAAAAAATACACACACACACACACACACACAGTCTTTGCTGCTAAAATCAGGAACAAGAGAAAGATGCACACTATCACTATTCCTTTTAAATATACTTCTGGAAACATTAGTCACAGCAATTAGATAAGTGAAAGAAATAAAAGGAATACAAATAGGAAATCAAGAAATTAAATGTCATTACTTGCAGATGACATGGTACTCTATGTAGAGAATCTACAAAATTCCACTAAAACTTCTAGATTTAATCACCAGATTCAGTAGAGTAGCTGGATACAAGGTCAACACTCAAAAAATCAAACCTTTTATACACAAATAACAGACTCACTGAAAGAGAAATTGGGGAAACCATTCCCTCCACAACAGCATCCAAAACATGAAATATTTAGGAATCAATTTAACAAAGCAAGTAAAAGAACTCTACTGTGAAAACTACAGCACTCTGAATAAAGAGATCAAAAAGGATATCAGAAAATGAAAAGAAATCCCTTGTTCCTGAGTAGAAGAACCAGTATTATCAAAATGGCCATACTCCCACAATTACCATTGTGGGAGTACCATTGTACTGTATTCAATTCAGTACAATCCCACTTGAAATCTCAACAGTGTATTTCACAGAGTTAGAGAAAATAATCAAAAAAATGCATCTGGAACAAGAAGAGACCTAGAAGAGCAAAAACTGTCCTAGGCAACAAGATCATGGCAGGGTTGTCACAATCCCCAAGCTGAATCTATATGATAAAGCTTATGTAATAAAAATAGCATGGTACTGGAAAGGAAACAGACCTGAGCAGCAATGGAACAGACTAGAAGATCCAGAAACAACTCCAGATACACTAAGCCACCTCATATCTGACAAAAGAACAAAACACCTTCATTGGAGAAAAGATAACTTCTTTAATAAATGGGACTAGGAGAACTGGGTTTCAACTTGCCAAAAATTCAAACTAAACCCATAATTCTCACCATGCACTAAAGTAAAATCAAAATGGATTAAAAATCTAAATCTTAAAACAGAAACACTGAAACTGCTAGGTGATATGTTAGGCAGAACTCTTGAAGATATAAGTGTAGGAAAAGACTTCATGAACAAAACTTCAGTCACATGGAACCTAGAAGAAAGAATCAACAACTAGGATTTCATCTTAATAAATAGCTGCATGGAAAGAGAAACCACCAACAGAACAGAGAGAGAATTCACAATGTAGGAAAAAATTTCTACCAGCTATGATTCAGAGAAAGATCTTTCTAGAACATATAAAGAACTTCATAAAATTAGACTCTCCAAATTTAAAGCATCAGTCCAAAAGTAAACATCTGAAATGAACAGACATTTCTCGGATGAAGAAGTAGCATCAGCAAATAAACATATGAAAAAATATTCATCCTCACTGGTCATTTGAGAGATGCAAATGAAAACACTGCTGAGATTCCACCTCACTCCAGAGAGAATGGCTGCTATAAAGAATTCAATAACAAATGGTAATGACCTGTGGGGGAAAATGCAGCCCTCTCTGCTCTTGATAGTAATGTGCACTAGTTAAACCACTGTGTAAATCAGGGTGGAGATACCTCAAAATACTAGGATTACAGTTTCATTTGACGTAGCTATTCCCCTGTTGGTTATCTTCCCAAAAGAATTAAAAGCATCATACCACAGTGAAATATGCTTGGCCATGTTGATAGTGACACAGTTTGTAATAGCAAAATCTTGGAAACAATCCAAATACTGTCAACTGGTGACTAGATAAAAAAAGTTTTTTTAAAGAATATAACATGAAATACTACTCAACCATAAATAAAGATAAACTAGAGACATTTATAGCTAAATGGTTGCATTTTGAGGCCATATCCTTTTTTAATTGATTTTATTGGTACATTTTATACACACATGATCATACTTGACACTGAGAATTTGTACCCGTATATGACATGACATAATTCTCATTTTATTCTGATTCCCTTGCCTACTCTACAACCCCCCCAAATCCCTATGTACATAATTTTCCCTTCCTTTTTAGTCTTCAAATTTTTTCTTTCCTTTCTTACCCATACCTGCCTTTTCCTTTTGAATATTTTATATTTCCCAATATCTATCATATATTTTAGAATTCATTTATATCATCAGTTTCTCATGCCAGAGAAAAGATACTGTATTCACACATCTGTGACCTAGTTATTTCACTTATGAGGAGGCCATACTCTTAAGTGAAATAAATAAAATACATAAGTGTAAATACCAAATCATTTATCTGATGTAAGAAACTAAAAGTAGGGTCGAGAAGTTAGCTAGGTGGTTCAGGCGCCTGTCTTGAAAGCGCAAGGACCCGGGTTCGATCCCTGGTAACCACATACCATACTGGGTGTGGAGACTCACGCCCAGCAGCAACCAGTACCACATACCACAGTGCCGGGTGCGGTGGCTCACGCCTGTAATCCCAGCACTCGGGAGGCAGAGGCAGGAGGATTGCTGTGATGTGAGTTTGAGGCTGAGCTCAGGGCCAGCCTGAACCACAAAGTGAGACCCTGTCTCAAAAAGCCTAAAAAAAGAAAAAAGAAAAGAAACTAAAAGTAGAAATGAGGACCAAAATGTAGAATAGATAATGTGAAACAGAAAGAATAAGTTTCACATGTGAAGGGGAAGAAAGATGGCAGAAAAGAAAGAAAAAATAGGAGAAAAGAAGGAAAAATTGAAACAAGTCTTTTGTAAATAAGAGTGAAGTGGTGGAAGGAAGAGAAGGGGAGTGAGTAAAAAATAAGAACTAAGATGTATCGTATACAGGTACAAATTCCCAGTGATGAATGTGATCACAATGTACACCTAAAATGTACCAATATACTTAATTTTTTAAAAACACAAAAGTAGTTTCATTGACTCAATTTTTAATTGTTTTTATCTTTCCTTCATCGTGTATTTTGGAAGTCTAAGGAGTTTTCCCCTTTTACTTACTTGCTTTCCTCTCCTTTTTCCCCCATTTTCACTTCCTTGTTTTTTAATAAACTTAATTTTATTGGTAAAATTTAAATATACATAACAAGGTTGGCCTGGGCTACTTAGTGAGTATGGGGCCAATCTGAACTACAAAGCGAGATCCTGTCTCAAAAAAAAAAAAAAATGTTAAATGCAATGATGATGTGTGTTCATAATGTACCAATAAAGACTTGAATTTTTTAAAAAAACCTCAAGAATTAAAAGACTCTTATCACAGTGACATATGTGCACCCATGTTTATAGCAGCCCAGTTTGTGATTGCTACATCTTGGAAACAACCCAAATGTCCATCAACTGGAGACTGGATAAAAAAGCTGTGGTTCTGCTACAGAATGGAGTACTACTCTGCCATAAAAAATGATAAGTTTGAATCATTTCTACTTAAATGGACATACCTTGAGGATATCCTCATAAGTGAAATAAATAGGGCACAGATAGGTACATATCGCATCTTTTCTCTGGTATGAGAAAATGAAGATGTAAATGAGTCCTAGCATTGTATGTTAGATATTGTGAAATAGAAAATGCTCAATGTAAAACAAGGTGAAAGGGGACAATGTTGAGATTGTAACAAAAAAGTAAGGAAACAAATTTTATGTATATGGGGGGGTGGTAGGGTGGGTAGGGCTATGGGAAAAAATGAGAATTAAGTTGTGTCTTATACTGGTACAAATCCCCACTATGGAGTGCAATCATGATGTGTATATTTAATGTACCAATAAAGATTAAAAAAAAACCTCAATAGATATCTACAAAATGTTCCTACCAATAACAGACTATACATTCTTCTTATCATCACATGGGACTTTTTCCAAAGCAGGCCACATATGAGCCAATAAAGCAAATTTAAATTAATTTAAAAGAATTGAAATTATGCCATGCAAATTTTAAGATCATAGCACAATTAAAAAATCAATGACAGGGCCGAGGATTTAGCTCAGTGGTTCCGGCGCCTGTTTTGCAAGCACAAGGACCCAGGTTCGATTCCTGGATACCACATACAACACTGGGCATGGAGACTCACGCCCAGTAGCAGCCAGCACCACATACCACAGTGCCGGGCGTGGTGGCTCACGCCTGTAGTCCCAGCACTTGGGAGGGAAAGGCAGGAGGATTGCTGTGATGTGAGTTTGAGGCTGAGCTCAGGGCCAGCCTGAACCACAAAGCTAGACCCTGTCTCAAAAGAACCTAAAAAAAAAAAGAAATCAATGACAAAAGAAAACACAAAAATTATGCAAATAAGTAGAAACCAAACAAACACATCTAAATGAACAATGTGATACAGAAGAAATCGAGGAAAAAATAATATAGTTTCTAGAACTAAATAATAGAACTAAACAACCTACCAACTAAGAAAAAGTCGGCCTTGATAGATTCACTGATGAGTTCTATAAAAACTTCAAAGAAAATCTAACACCAATACTCCTCAAGCTCTTTGATGCAAATTGAAAGGGTAAAAAGCATTTTCAAAATCATTCCTGGAAGGTAACATTACCCTTGTTCCAAAATCAGACAAGGATCTAACCAAACAAGATATATATAAACCAATCTCTGTTGAATATAGATGCAAAAGTCCTCCTCAACCAGATACTAGCAAAGCAATACAATGAATCATCTAAAAGTCATATGTTACCAGTATGCTTTATCCCGGGGCTGCAAGAATGGTTCAACATACATAAATCAGTAAATACAATGCATCACGTAAACAGAAGCAAGAGCAAAAATCACATGATCATTTCAATAGTTGCAGAAAAAGTATTTGACAAAATCCAACATCATTCCATGATAAAAACACTAAATCAGATTAGAATAACCTTGTTCACATTTGATAAAGGTCATTTATGACAAACTAACAGCCACATCATTTAAGTGGGGAAAAACTGAAAGCTTGTCCTCTAAAATTAATTACAAGTTTAAGATGTCCACTGTACCACTCCTGTGCAACATATTACTCAAAACATTAGCAAAAGCAATTAGTCTAGCAAAAGAAATAAAAAGAATATGTATAGGAAAGAAAGAATTTAAATTGTTGTTTGGTGTTTTTTAGTTGTTGTTGTTGTTGTTGTTGTTGTTATTGTTGTTTGAGACAGGGTCTCGCTTTGTAAGTCCGGCTGGCCCTGAACTCTGCCTTGAACTCAGAGCAATCCTCCTGCCTCTGCCTCCTGAGTGCTGGGATTTACAGGCTTGAGTCACCATGCCTGGTAAGAAGTCAAATTATTATTTGCAGATAACACAATCCTCAATGTAGAAAATACAAAAAATCCACCCCAAAACTCTTAGAATTGATAAGAAAATTCAGTTACACAGCAGGATTCAAAAGCAATTGTGTTCCTGTACAGTGATGACAAACTTACTGAGAAATAAATTGGAACAGTAACACCAAGAAAAATGAAATGCTTAAATTATCCTAAGGTAGTGAAAATGTTCTACTACTAAAACAGAGGACATAAGAAAATGGAGAAGTAAATGGGCATACCTTGAGGATATCCTCATAAATGAAATAAATAGGTCACAGATAGAAACATATCGCATCTTTTCTCTGGTATGAGAAAATAAAAATGTAAATGAGTCCTAGAATTGTATGTTATATATTGTGAAACAGAAAATGCTCAAAGTAAGACAGGGTGAAGGGGGAAAATAATGAGATTATAACAAAAAAGTAAGGAAACAAATTTTATGTATATGGGGGGCGGTAAGGTGGGTAGGGCTATGGGAAAAAATGAGAATTATGTTTTGTCTTATACTGGTACAAATCCCCATTATGGAGTGCAATCATGATGTGTATATGTAATGTACCAATAAAGATAAAATTTAAAAAAAAGAAAATGGACAAGTATTCCTGTTCCTGAATAGGTGGAAACAATATAACTAAAATGTCCAAACTTTCAAAATTGGCATAGAGATTAACACAATCCCAGTCAAAATACCAACAGCATTTTTCACAGAACTGGAAAAAACAATCTTAGAATTAATATAGAACCAGAAGAGATTCAGAGGAACAAAACTAATCCTGGGCAGTGACAGCAAAAGAGAAGACATCACAATACAACATCTCAAGTTATACTATAGTTACAGTGATTTTAAAAAAAAAAAGCATGGTATTGATATACAGGCATACATGCAGATCAACACAGAAAACAGAGGGAACAAAAACATCATCAAACACATTCAACTGTTTGATCTTTGACAAAAGGCCAAAAATTATACACTGAAGGAAAAATACCCTTTTTATTAAATGGCAGTGGGAAAACTGGCTATCCACATAGAGAAGATTGAGTCTAGACCCAACTGTCTCACCATGTACTAAACTAAAATGAAAATATTAAAAGAATGACAGGTTAAAACAGAAACACTTAACCTGCTACAAGAAGAAATAGGTAAAACATCTGTAGTAATAGGTATGGACAAGGACTTCCTGAACATAACCTTGAATGCAGATGAAATAGTACCAGAAATCAACAAATGACATCAAGTTAAATGGAAAAGTTTTTGCACAGCAAAGGAAATAAGAAACAAATGAAGAAACGACACACACAATGGGAAAACCTTTTTTCAGTCATACTTCTGACAGAGAATTAATACCTAGATTATATCTAAAAACTAAAAAAATAATTGGACTTCCCAAAATAAAAGGATCAGTCAAAAAAATGGGCAAATGAAGTAAGTAGACATTTCACAGAAGTATGAATGTCAGATTGAAACATATGATGAAATGTTCAACATCATTGGCTATTAGAGAAACATAAATTAAAACAACACTGACACCGGAGAAACCATGTTATATTTACACACGTGGCCCAATTTGTTTCCCTTAGAGTATGGTCAACAAGTGCATCCATTTAGCTAGGAATGTTTCAAGAAGTACACCACTGTATACTACTTAAAAAACACATCTTTATCCATTCATCAGTTGATGGGCTATTTCCAAGATTTATCTATTACAAAGTGTGTCACTGTACACACGGGTGTGCATATTTTGCTATGGTATGATTCTTTTAATTCTTTCAGAAACATGCCAAGAAGGGAATAGCTGGGTCAAATTGAACTTCTAGTTCTAGTTTAATGAGAAACTTCCACACCAACTCCCACAGTGGTTGCACCAGTCCACACTCCCACCAACAATGGAGAAGAGTTCCTTCTTCCCTACAGTTCCACCAGCATTTGTTATTAAGTGACCTCTTGATAATACCCATTCTTTCTGGAATGAAATGGAATTTCAACATTGTATAAATTTGCATTTATCAAATGAATAGTGATGTTAAACATCTTTTAACATATTTATTTCTAAATAAGTTTTATAAATATATTAATACACTGTATAAATATAATAAAAATTATAACAAATAGCATTCCTACTTTTTCATCTGAGAAGTGTCTATTAGTTTAAAATGCCCATTTTTGGATTGGGTCTTTAAATTTGGTGGGGGGGAATCTGATTTTTTCGAGTTCTTTATGTAGTCTAAGTATTAGTCCTTTTCCTGAGGAAGAGCAGGGAAATTTCTTCCCACACTGTGGGTTATCTCTTCACTCTGTTGATTGTTTCTTTCGCTGTGCAAAAGCTTTT
>PVIR01021904.1:0-29207 GCA_004026965.1 Petromus typicus
GCGCCGGAACCACTGAGCTAACTCCCCGGCCCCTCTCTTTCTCTTTTAAATGTTGTACTAGAGATGAATTCAAGGGCTTCACATTGAGCCACATTCCCAGCACTTTTCACTTGTTCTTTTGATACAGGTTCTTACTAAATTCCTTAATTGCCTGTGTTAGAATCAAACTTCCCACCCTTCTGCTCAGTGTCCCAGGGTGCTGAGGTTACAGATGAATGACACCATGCTTGGCTGTCTTTTTTGTTGCTTAGTACCTGAAAACCTCCACCTGTGTTTGTGAGAATTTTGATGGTATGAGCAAAATCTTTCAGTCACCAAAGAAGTAGAAAATCTCAGCTCTTGCTTCCTGCAGTTCTTTGGCATAGAATCAGAGCATGTGACTAGGTTCTACCAATCTGGTACTTACTCATTTTTAAAAAAATCTTTATTGGTACATTATGAATACACATCATCATCACATTCAACATTGAGAGTTTGTACCAGAATATGACATGACTTGATTCTCATTTTTTCCCCTTACTTGCTCATTTTATGGCCGCTGATGAAACATGGCTAGAATACTCAGATTTTATTCTAGGGAAGATTGACTTTATAGCAACTACCCATATGTTTCTGAAGTAGTTATGCCTGTGAATGTCCAGTGTCTAATAATGGGGCCCCTGGAAATATAAGTTGAGAAAGATTTATAGTCTTGGGGTAGAATTAGCACAAATATTTGGAATTTATAAGGCAGCACATCAAATTATATCTAATACCTTGTGCTTAATACTCAAAACACAGGAAAATACAATAAGAAGAGAAAATACAGTGTTGTGATTCAAACTACAGATTACATCAAGGATTGTCAACTTTAAAGTCCATGTACCTAAAAGTAAATAAATGCAGCCAGGGAGACTTTGGGAAAAATTTAAATTGACAATGTTTATAAAGTTCAGTATATTATCTATAATGAATTCACCACAGTAGTGCAGAGTGTAACAATAACAGCACTAATAACAATGGAGCCTACATCAATAAAAATAACTAGCCCTCACCTAGCACTTACCATGAGCCAAACCTCATTCTAGAACGTTGTTCTAAAAGTGAATGAAGTGCCTATGTGGCTTTCTTAAGAAAAGTCTGGTGTACTCCATTCAGTTTAGCATTTACCCTTGCTTATTTGTAATTGTATTAACCGTTTTACCAGAATAAGGCAGAGTAAATTTTTGTCATTGCTTTGACTAACCTAGGATAAAATCAGCCAGTAATAAGCCATCTTTTTGAGATATTAGTTACATAGTTTCCAGACTGCACCTTCTTTCCTCCTTGGTTAGGTGGTGTTAGGAAAAGTGTTTCACAGTGCTGTTCTTTCTGGCAGCTTGTGGGCCAACCAGGTGTGCCAAGACCTGCAAGACACAGCCTGTAAGAAAGGAACTGGGGATACATCTGGCAAGGAACTGATTGACACATGTGAATATGTTCCTACATACTCATTATTTACATATTGGTTTTTTAATATGTAGAAAACACAGAATTTAAAAAAATTTTAGGCTTCAAGTTGTTTTTGAAAAGACCTATTTTCTAGATCCACCAAGAAATTTAAGAATTTTTACATAAATATTTTAAAATATTCTATGCATTTTACTTATTTTTAGAACTCATTTTCACTTTCAGAAATAATATTTTTGCTTTGACCAACAGAGTATAAAAGCACTTTACTTATTTGCATTTACTCAGATATTTCTCCCAACAAGCCCCTAGAGTAGGTTATTTAAAAAATCATTCTACTTGCAGTTGAGGAAACTGAGGGCCTGATACACATAGTAATCTGTTGCTATAAATACTCTACTAATTATCAGCAATGTAAAGTTTTGCTCTCAAGACTCTGATTCTAGAGTCTTTGCTCACAACTATTACTCAAGAGGAAGCTTCTTGGAAGAAGTAGGATTTTAGTTCAAAGACCTGTCATCTGTCTCACCAAGCCACTTACTTATGTATACCATGAGGCAACTCATTTTCTCCTGAGTTTCTGATTCTTATTTGTACAGTAGAGGAGCTTTCGCCAAACTTACTGAGTAGAAAGAGGATCAATGAGTTATTGTCCAACAAAGCACTTTTGTAAACTGAAAATGCTGCCTGTATTCAACACACTCATTCTGGGTCCTTTCCACTAATCTAAGGCTGCCTTTCATAACGTGATGCTCTAGATGGATGTCAGGGATGTGCTGTCTTAGGCAGTGACTGTCAGTTGTTCCAGTGTTGAGCTGAACATTCACTGTTATTTGCTGTCTCACCACAAGCTCATATACTTTGGATGAATATTACTAATTTTCCTGAAAGTAAAGTCTAACTAAATACTAAAGATTGGTTCAAAGATAGGCAGAAAATCTAATTTAGGCTAATACAATTAGGTCTATGTTAAAGAGAGACTGCTGTTGATCAACTAACTCTTGCAGCCATCCTGAAAAACTCATGTATCTCTTTCTTTTTAATGAAATCTTCATTGGTGCATTACATATACACATAATGATTGCACTCAACAGTGAGAATTTGTACCAGTATATGACACAATTTAATTCTCATTTTTCCCATACCCCTACCCACCCTACCACCGCTGCCCCCTATATACATAAGCTTTGTTTCCTTTCTTTTTTGTTATAATCTCATTATTTTCCCCTCATTATTTACCCCTTCACCCCATTTCCCTTTGAGTATTTTCTATTTCACAATATATAACATGCATTCTAGAACACATTTACATCTTCATTTTCTCATACCAGAGAAAAGATATGATATTTACAAATTGTGACCTATTTATTTCACTTATGAGGATGCCCTCAAAGTATGTCTATTTAAGTATAAATGGTTCATTCTTATCATTTTTTATGGCAGAGTAATACTCCATTCTGTAGAAGAACCATGATTTTTATCCAGTCTCCAGTTGATGGACATTTTGGTTGTTTCCAAGATTTAGTTATCACAAACTGAGCTGCTATAAACATGAATGCACAAATGTCACTGTCTTTTGTGTATATACCTAGCAAAGGAATCTCAGGGTCAAATGGCATCTCCAACTGTAGTTTTTTGAGGAATCTCCAGACTGATCTCCACAGGGCTTGTATGAGTCTACACTTCCACCTACAGTGAAGAAGAGTTCCTTCTCCATAGCCTTGCCAACATATGTTGCTAGTTAATTCTGAGATAGCTGCCATTCTTTGTAGAGTGAGATGCAATCTTAGTGTTGTTTTTATCTGCATCTCTCAAATGACTGGTGATGTTGTACATTTCTTCATATTCTTCTTAGCTGCTTTTAATTTATCTCCTTAGGCTTCCACTAAGTTATTACATCACAGATTATGTTGTTTTAACCTATTTATATATTTTTTCTGCAACTTGAAACAAAAGAATCCTTGCCTAATGTGTTCTCTCTCTTTTGAGACAGAGCTTTCTTTGTAGTTCAGGCTGGCACTGAACTTATTACATAGCCCAGGCTACCTTTGAGCTTGCAGTGATCTTCCTGCTTTTGCCTCCCAGGTGCTGGGATGACAAGTGTGTGTCGCCATGCCAGCCTAACATGTTCTTTATCTAACTCCGTTTTTCATCTTCTGACTCATCTCCTAAACTTCTGATATGCATGTTATGTCAAGTTCCGCAGAGCTTCCATTTCATGCCTCTATCTTAGCCACCTTTCCATTACTGAGATAAAACACCTGACATACACAAGTAAGAGGAGAAAGTTATTTTAGCACGGTTTCAGGGGATTCCATTCATGGTTGGCCAGCTTCATTGTTTAAGGCCCATGGTAAGGCGGAAACATCATGGTGGAAAGACATGGTGGAAGAAAGCTGCCTGCTTCATGGCAGCTAGGAAGCAGAGACACAGCCAGAGAGGAAGGGCTCAGGGACCAGATACAGCCATTACATCCTCCCTCTATAATCTGCCCTGCTGAAGCAATAATGCAGTGTGGCACATGTGCCATGTGTTTCCCCCACTGGACACCCTCCAGAAGGCCACACTTCCTAGTAGCTCATTTAGCTAACCTACTCTCAGTGACCTCAGGATCCAATCACACCACCAAGCCTCGAATCTCTGAATGTTGCTGCATTGAGATCAAGCTTTCAGTTAGGAGCCTTGGGACACTTTCTGTTTCAACTGTAACAGCCATCAGGCCCCTGCATAAGCTGTACTTTTTTTTGGTCTAGGATGCCTTTCAACATTCTGTTCTATTTTATCTTCCCACTTCATTCCACTCACCAGTCAAAATGCCATCCAAGAAAGATACCCCTCAGAAGCCTCCTTTGGAACCCAGTCTGATTTAATGCTTCTTCCTTGTACTCATTCTCTCAGAACAGTTATTATTCCACACTCTAACCACTGGTCGGGTTCTCTGTCTTTCTGTCTGGGTTATATATTCCTCAGAGGTAGAAACTCTGTCTTACTTAATGTGTATCTCTATCTCTTAGGAGGAAGTGTTACTGAATTCAATAAATGTAATTGCATGAATTAGAGGCAATTCATTCACATTTAGATAAAATCTCCAGACTAGAAAGTGATTGGCATAATAGAGTAATAACACAAATCCATACATGTATTCTGCCTTTTCTTGGACTTGAATTTTTATCAGAATGGATGCTGTTTAATGACAATACCTTTCCCAAATCATTTGCTGTCTCCTGTGATGCTTGGCTTCACATTAACTTTCCAAATGCTTGATTTCAGTCTCTTTTTCAAGTTTATCTTCTCCATGGCTAATAAATATTTGGTCCCTGTAGGCTCAGTCCTGGCCTTTCTTTGTTGGTATTCTACATTTTCTTCCCATGAGATCTCACCTGCACCTTTGGCTTCAGTGATTCCTACCACCATAGACATAACTCACAAATTTGGTTCTCTAGGATAAGTTTTTATCTAAGCTGTATCAGACTTGTGGCACAACTATTACATGATAGGTTTAATTAGATGAATCTTCATACTCACGATGTCTGCAAAACTTAGATCTGCCCCAAACTTAATCCCAAATTTGTATTATCCATCTCAACCAGGGTTATTGTCTTGCATCTTCTCAAGCCACAATCCCAGGTGTTCCCTTTGGTACATCCTACTTTTTATTAGTCTATTTTGAAGACTAGCTGATCAAATGGAAATATCTGTTGAATGTTCTCATCATTCTACTTTTACCACTACTAATAAATCAAATCTTTTCCACCTGCTGAAATAATCTTCCAAATGATTTCCCAATTTGTGATCTTGTCCCCTTTCAATGTTTTCCTACCCTGTAAAGAGAGTAACCTTTTCAAAACATAGATTTATTTTGTGTAACCATATAATTAAAACACTGGCTATTTCTTCTCTCTGCCTCTGTCTCTCTCTCTGTCTGTCTGTCTGTCTCTCTCTCTCTCTCTCTCCCTCCCTGTCTAACTCTCTCTCTCTCTCTCATACTGGGGCTGAAACTCAGGCCCTTGCACTTGCAAAGCAGGTGCAGTATCACTGAGCTAAATCCTACAAGCTGTTTCTGTGTGTATTTCTTGTCTCTTTTGATTTCTCTTCTTTGGGTGACTCTGGCATTAGGTCCATTCTTCTTATTTGCCATGTTCTTTCCCAGTGTGAGCATCTTGTACCTGTACCTTTCATTTTCTGTTTGTCTGGTTAACTCCTTTACCCATCTTTGCATCTCAGTTCAGTGTTCACTCCTCCAATCACGTCTTCCCTGATGATTCACTTTAGTCTTATTTGTGTTCGACAGCACTGAAGACCTCAGCTTCACAGCACAAACCATAGCTCTAACTTTAATTTTGTGTATAGAATTAGATAATAATGTTTCATTTACTTTAAATTATCAGCCCCTTGGGGAAAGCCCCTCTAATTTTGTTTACTTTTATTGTCAAGTAACGTATATATATAATCAGTGACTCCAAAATATAGTGACTTTTTATTGCATGAAAAGATTCTCAACATAATCAGTCATCAAAGAGATGCAAATCAAAACCACAGCAAGGCACCACCTCGTGCCCACTAAGATGGCTATTAAAAATGAAAAATAACAAGGTGAAAATGTAGAGAAATTAGTTTTATTTATTCTTGTGAGAAGTAAAGATTGTTTACATGCTATAGAAAATATTTTGACATTTCCTCAAAGAGTTAAACATAGGGGCTGGGAATGTAGCTCAGCAGTAGAGCTTTGTTTAGCATGTGTGAGGTTTTGGATTTGATGCTAAGCACCACATATGCGTGTACGCGCACACACACACACACACACACACACCTTATATAGTAAACAGAATTATCATATGGCCCTACAATTTTATTCTTAGGTGTATACCCAAAGAAACTGAAATACTCAAACCAGTGCATAAATACACTGCAAAAGTATTCACAAAATCAAAAGCAGCTCAAAAGTTGATCAATGGATAAGCAAATTATTTATATATAAAAATAAGTCTACTTATGTATAAGTAGTATATATGAATGTTTAAAGACCATAAAGAGAAGTAATTTTCTGATGTATAATGTGGGTAAATGGTGGTGTAAATACTCACACCCTGGTTGGCTTCAAGCTGTCATTGATGTAAACCTGCCAAAAGATATGTACACTTGGTTCACGACAGTGTCTGAGAGCCCACGGCAGTGTGTGCTGGTGCTCCTCACTGGGGCAGCACTCACAGCATCTTCTCTGTTTTATCTCCTACTCTTCTGGGACTGTCATAATCAAAGATCTGTTTCTACTCAGGTGACTCTCAAGCAGCTCAGATGGGGCATTTTACCCAGCTCTGGGATAAAATACTGAGCAATACAAACATGGCCTCTCATCTAGAAATTCCTCTTTTAGTAAGGTTAACACCTCCAAATCAGCCCAAAGCAGTTCTGTGTCTGGGACATTTGGCTCAGAGTTTCTGCAAGGTGTTAGGCTGGCAGTGCTTCAGTCCATATGAAGAAGAAGCTCGATTTCTTATGCAGTCCATCCATGGGATGAGAATGGTATTCTGCGCAAAGCTGTCATTTACTATAGTCCTTGGCTTTTTTTTTCCCTCTTGGTTAACATCAAATATTTAATTATAGTTCTCTATATGATTCAATTTTGATAACATTGTTTTTCACAATTTGAAAAATGAGATTATTCTGACACAAAACAGAACATGAAGAAATCAAACTGTATTTAAGAGTTTTACTACATCACATAATAATAATCACATAATGGAATCAATTCTTACACTTTTTAAGAAGAAAGAAAGCACCATTGTCATGGATTTTTTCTTTTTTCTTATTGAACCATAGTTCACACTTTCAAAAAATCAAATATTAATTTAAAGTCAAATACTAAAACTTGTGTTACTTAATTTTGGGGTTTTTAAAGACATATACTGTATAGTGTTTGTTTAGTATACTGTTAACTATAGACAAGTATTCTTCATTTCACTATGTTACTAACACATACTGTTTTTTCTCTCTTGTGGTGATCTTTTGTGGACAATGGAAGTGGGAATACATAGGGTGAATCAGCGTGTAAAATACAACAGTTGT
Source organism: Petromus typicus (assembly GCA_004026965.1). NCBI lineage: Eukaryota > Metazoa > Chordata > Mammalia > Rodentia > Petromuridae > Petromus > Petromus typicus. Next base: position 7,495 of record PVIR01021904.1, read on the forward strand.
TGCAAAATACACACATTTTTTTTTCAGATGACTCACCGAAATACTTAAAGTACATTATGCTTTAGTAAACAAGAGAAAAATTTGTAATTTATTTTCTGTGTGTGGGATATAAACATAAAGCTTAATGTAGTCAGTCTTATACAACACTCACTGCTACAATATTGAATATACTTGGAAAACAGTAGACCAGTAACCTTTGGGTGGGACAAGTAGCCAAGAAGCAGCTTTGTAAGACACAAAATGGCCTGTTACCCTTGGTGAGTGCAGAAAGATGGATCTGAGAAACAGCAACTCATGCAGAAAAAGGAACTGCACCAATTCATTGGCCAAGGGCACAAGGCCTGATGTCCTCCTCAAAGCACACGTATTACAGAAGTCATTTGGCTTAACACAAGGTTCTTTCTCTATGCAAATACATTGCTTTTCTTCCAATTCTTGTGAGCATGGAAAGAAAAGTAACCCCTTGGTTCAATTAATTTGAGCACCAATGTCCTGAGTTGTGAACAGTGGGTGGCAGTGAGGTTCAGGCGAGGGTCCCTCAGGGATACGCAGTGCAAACACCTGTGCTGTGCTAATTTCCATGAGAAACTGGTACGAGTCTTTTTTTTTTAATTATCTTTATTGGTACATTAAATATACACATCATGATTGCACTCCATAATGGGGATTTGTACCAGTATAAGACACAACTTAATTCTCAATTTTTCCCATAGCCCTACCCACCCTACCACCCCCCCCATATATATAAAATTTGTTTCCTTACTTTTTTGTTACAATCTCAACATTGTCCCCTTTCACCTTATTTTACATTGAGCATTTTCTATTTCACAATATATAACATACAATGCTAGGACTCATTTACATCTTCATTTACTGGTACGAGTCTTAAAGCTAAATCAGTGGCCAACTTTGGGAGAAGGATTACAGAGCACTGGTTGTGTGTTTCTGTTTGACCCAGAACTAAAAGTGAAAAGATCTGATTCCATAATTTTTAAGGCCAGAATGAATTCCTTTCCATCTGTTCCCATAGCACACTATTCTATATTTAGTGGGCCATCACTTTTCTCTAACCTGAACTGAGAGTCTCTCCAGGGTGGAGAGACTTGGTTTATCTTAATTTTCTCTCTGTTCTTGATAGGTGTGGAATGAACATTTGTTCAGCTGATGTGAGAGGGAATTAAGCTATTTCACAGGCTCTGCGATTCCCAGACGATCACACATTTTCTGTCTAATTAATGGAGAGTTTGGTGATCTGTTGCCTTGGCTACCACCTTTGGTCTGTTGTGCCTCTTGGGTCTTGTGACATTTTTCTCTTTCCATTTCTGTCTTTCTCTGGGAATATTCATCTTTGTCTTATCTACTTCACATATTTTTGGTGACATAAAATAAAAAAGCATGCAGAATCCTGAAGAGGTGGAAAGGACTTCTGAGCATTTGTGGTCTCAAGCTTTTCTCAGGCTGAAAGCCCCATCATCCCTACCTGGGAGTCATTTGTGTGTCAGGAATACTGGTGATTCTCTTCAGCTAGTGGCTTTAAAAGCTACAAAGTGTGGTTAAGTAAATTTCTTCTTCTCAGTTGAAGAAAAGTGTCTTTCTTATGTCCCTATTCTAGATAGAGACATAAAAAGTAGTCAAGGCAAACCTAGGTTTCTTAGTCATTTGAAGGTTTCAGTCAAATCCATCTCTTTGGCTGCATATTTGAAGGCCATGAGTACTTAGACAGTGTCATGGATCTGATGTCTAGTTTTGGAGAAATGTGCTGGGTCAGCACCAGTGATGACACTGTCTTCCCTGGTTCCTGGACACAGTGCCTTTCCCATCAGGGTTCACTATGATATCCAATATTATACAGATCTCAAATCATCTTCCTCGATTAGCTAGTCTCAAAATCTTTGGTTTTAGGAGCTGTTAGAAACTATTGACACCTCAATGATTTTGTCTTCACATGTTGTTTCTATCTTGCTATTTGCCATTTTGGAAGGTCAAGTAGAGAATTTTAAAACCTATGTTTCTGTACTTAATCTAAAATCTAAAATGTACTATATACTAGTATAAAAATATCTTTTTACAAAAAAGAATTATTTTGGAAAACCAAAATAATTAATGGTAAGTGTAGCTGTAGCTTTTAAAAATCTTTCTGCAAATCTCTTTAATATCTGATTTAATGGAAAATAGCTGTATTCTTATCTGTTTCTCATTTGGTCTATTCTGATATGCTGTTTCTTTATTTTTTGACATAGGGTCTCATTTTGTAGTTCAGGCTGGCCCTGAGCTTAGCCTCAAACTCACATCACAGCAATCCTCCTGCCTCTGCCTCCTAAGTGCTGGGATTACAGGCGTGAGCCACCACGCCCGGCACTGTGGTTGCTGCTGGGTGTGAGTCTCCACGCCCAGTATTGTATGTGGTTACTGGGAAATCGAATCTGGGCTCTTGCGCTTGCAAGACAGGCACCAGAACCATTGAGGTAACTCCCTGGCCCTGTGATATGCTGTTTCCATTGAAGAATATGTATAAAGACAATCTGGCTTCACATAGAAATGCAGTTGGAAAACTGAAATACTTAAAAGTCCATATTGTTCCTTAAAACTATACCAAAAGTTAATATATGTTATTTTTTAAAATGTTGGTTGCAATGTGGATTCTGAAAGCAAAGCAATGAAGTTCATATTGGGTGATATTAAAAGCACTGGTTCATCTTGTCTTTGAATGGATCCTTTACTCCTGCATGATTTCATAACATCGCATATGGCTGAGTTATATAGATCTCAAGGTTACCACATTTTATTATATAATATGAAAATTCATTCATTAATATCCACTTCTGTATATAAAAAGACTATATTTTTAAAGAAAAATGTTGATGTAGGAGGTATGAAGATGCTGTAAAGCTCACAGTGGTTTATATACCAGTTTTTCAAAATGCTGCATTTGATTTGAACCCTTAACATGATTCACGGATGCCCAGTTCAATCCATTGTGCCAGTGGATAGTGCTAGACTCACTTGGTTCATTTTTGAGAAAATACTTGAAAATACTAAGACTTCCAAGACGTGGTGTAAGTGGCCTGATGCTCTGAATAACCACGATGCTCCACAGAAAGGAAGTGAGTTTAACCTGCAAGTCAGGTGTGCTGCATTTCTTTGACATAAATGTTATATTTTAAAATGTAGCCAAAGAACTTAATGTATACTGCACATTTCATTACATGGAGCATTAAACTTTTACCCAAGAGACTAGAATTAGTAGGTTGCTAGCTTGTATTTATCAATAACAATCTTAAATGAAACAGGCATTTTAAATGTGTGTTGTGATCAAGAATGCAATTACAACTAGTACAGTTGGGTGCCATGGCTTTGACTTGTGGAGTTAAATCCCTCTTGCTTTTGTATCACTAGTGCAAATATAAACAGGAAGAAAATGCAAACATCTTAGTATTTTTATTAAAATAATTTTGACCTCTTGGATCCCTATGAGGAACTTCAAGGAGGAGTGAGAGAGGGAATCTCATCGATGACTGCTGGTTTGGATATACATAGTCCTGGGACTCTGAGGCTTCCAGAGTCTGTTCACATGTTGTCTACAGGAGGAAGAGATTTTTTGTTTCTTTGGTGACATAAAATAAAACAGCATACAGAATCCTGACAGGGTTCTAGGATGCTTCCATTCCCTCACACCCAGTGTCACAGTACAGAATCTGCTGTCCCTTCTGTTACAGTGCTGGTGAGAGAACAATGAGACAGCAGTTTTCAAAGAAGTTCTATCAGATCTCAGATCCCAAGATTTTTTTTTTTTTTGAGACAGGTTCTCACTTTGTAGTTCAGGCTGGCCCTGAGCTCAGCCTCAAACTCACATCACAGAAATCTTCCTGCCTCTGCCTCCCGAGTGCTAGGATTACAGGCATGAGCCACCATGCCCAGCATTGTGGTATGTGGTACTGGTTGCTGCTGGGCGTGAGTCTCCACACCCAGTATTGTATATGGTTACTGGGGTATCGAAGCCGGGTCCTTGAGCTTGTAAAACAGGCTCCGGAACCACTGAGCTAAATCCCCGGCCCCTCAGATCCCAAGATTTTTTTTATGAAAGTGTCATTTTCCTCAGTTTCAGGACTCGGTAAGCTTAACACTCCTACTAAGGGACACTCTTTAACTCTCTAATATTCAACCCTTCTGTCTTCTGTTATGTCCACACACTGGCAGAAATCCTATCTTTTGGACTTACAAATAATTCTAATCTTTTTTCAAAAACAACTCACTAACGTTTTTCAAATAAGCTATAAAAACACTCTGTCATTTCTACTCTCAAAGAAAGATATGAGAATGAAATACACTTGGGTTAAAATTTTTGCATAGTCACTTTTTTTTTTTTGGAGACAGGGTCTCACTTTTGTAGTTCAGGCTAGCCTTTAGCTCAGCCTCAAACTCACATCAGTCCTCCTGCCTCTGCCTCTTGAGTGCTGGAATTACAGGTGTGAGCCACCATGCCTGGCACTGTGGTATGTGGTTCTGATTGCTGGTGGGCATGAGTCTCCATGCCCAGCATTGCTATATGTTGTTACTGGGGATCAAACCCAAGACCTTGCACTTGCAAGGCAGGCATCGGATCCACTGAGCTAAATTCCCAGCCATGCATAGTCACTTTTATATTATGGCTTTGGGCAAATCACTTCATTTCCTTGGTTTCACATTTATCAGCAACAAAATGGAGATACTAATCCTCGCCTTATAAGGTGCTTTGATGATTAAGGATTTAATGAAGTATTTTAAGCAATCAAGTTCATTACTAAGGACGTAACAGTCATCAACAAATGATATCTATTTTTCTTTTTGAAAATAACATAATTGTTCATGATTTGTCTCAAAATACATGTGTATTTTGAAAATGTAATAACAGAAGATACTATTAGTAGTAATGGCATCATGAAATCATTAATTTTATTAAGAATAGGCCACTGTGTTCTCTCTCCATGGCGGCCCGTCCTTACGCTGTAAGGTCTACTTCTTTTCCTACTTTTACTTGCCCCAAACTCACTCTGGAGAGCTTGTTTCTTTTCCTACCTTTAACAAAACTTTGCTACTGTTTGCACTTGTCTTAACTAATTCTTTGCTTAGGACAGAAAGAACCTAGAAGCTACTTCCAGGTGGAGAATATAGCACCCCAAATATTCAGTAACATATTTGGTTTAACCAGTCAGAGAGCAAGTAAGGCCCTTTGGGAACATTTTTGTTTCTGTCTAAAATAATACACACACACACACACACACACACACACACACACACACACACACACACACACATCTTCTCTTCTTTCCATATCTTTCTTTCCAGGCAACTCCAGAGACTCTTCTCATGGGATTGGGAATTGTCTGCTATGCAGAGAGGGGGATGCATGTCCTCCATACTTTGCTTTTAGATACAGGAAGCCAACCGGCCTGTTTGAGCATTATCTGTCCTTTTATTATTCCACCCCCCCTTTGTGGTCACTTTTGTGTGTGAGTTAAGTAGCCAGAGAGCCTATTACTAACACATTTGCAGAGCAGACTGTTTAGGCACTGTGTGTGCCTTTTTGTATGTCTTTTTGACCTTGTTTCTGTTTTCCATGGTATTTTGCTCAGTTTTCTCACTCTTCTTGTGAAAAATACCTGTCAGTAACTTGGTAACTGCTGGAGTAACTACGCACCTGTGTACTCCTTTTTGTCTTATCTGTGTTTTCTCCTAGATGACTAGGAAATATAAACATTGGATTTTCTCAATTAAAACTATAAAGCAACTTTCTTAAGACAGTTAAAACATATAAGAAACATTACTGACAAAGAACTAAAGCAAACCAAGAAAGGAAATCCCTATAAAAATCTTAACTGCTTTTTTAACAGACAGAAAATCTAGTTCAATTTTTTTTTTCTTTTTTTTAAGACAGGGTCTCGCTTTGTGGTTCAGGCTGGCACTGAGCTCAGCCTCAAACTTACACCACAGCAATCCTCCTGCCTCTGCCTCCCGAGTGCTGGATTACAGGTGTGAGCCACCATGCCCGGTACTGTGGTATGTGGTGCTGGTTGCTGTTGGGTGTGAGTCTCCATGCCCAGTGTTGTATGTGGCTACCAGGGAATCAAAGCCAGGCCCTTTCACTTGCAAGACAAGTGCCAGAACCACTGAGCTAAATCTCCACCCATGATTATTATACTCTTAATCAGGGTGTTGGATGCCTACAGGACAAGAAGTTAGCTACTACTGTGAACAAATGATCTCCTTGACCTCTGAATGAAGGCAGAACATCAATGACCTGCCCCTTCAAGACTCTGAGAAGGTGTGGCTCACTAATGGAAGTACCTTTGTCTAAGGAGGACACAGAAAGTCAGATTGAGCAGTTGTCACTTTACAGTATGTTATTGAAGCAAAACATCTTCCAGGAGAAAAAGCAGAGCTAGTAGCTCTTACTTGGGCACTGATAATAGGAAAAAGCAAAAGTTAAATATCTATATAGATCCAAATATATTTTTCTGGTGCTCTATGCCTGTGAAGCAATCTAAAAAGAAGGAGGTTGCTAACTAGCAAGCAATCATCTATGAAACATAAGCAAAAAATTCTACGATTCATAGAGGTAGTCTGGCAGCTTGTTGTCATTCACGTTGTCATGTTATTTCAAGGGATCCCAGAGTCATGTCTACTGTCTTTGGGAAATCAAAAGGCTGATAAGAAGGCAAAAAGAGCAATCCTGCAGGGGCTCAAGGTCCCGGCCCAGCGATGGCAAACCTTTCAGAGAACCTGTGCCCAAACTGCAGTCCAAAGCCAATGTGTTGATTGCAAAGTGCCAACCTGCAATGAAACCTGCAATGAAACCTGAATATGGAGGTCTTAGTTTAGAAAAGCCAACTGTTATGCTCAGCTGCTGGAACGACTTGGTTAATGTGGCAACAGAGAGGGCTCTGTGTGTCCATCCTGTTATATGTACCATAAGGTGATGACCTCTGCTCTATCCTTATTCCATTTCCTGAAGAGTCATTCTAGTCCTTCCTCAAAACATGCAATAAGAGGCTATAAAAATCCTACATGGGAAATGGTCACTAGAATTGTCACAGGATTAAGATGGAAGATTATTATTATTTCTCAGAATCTCTAGAAGATCTGAGGTCTCAATTATCACTAACTCTTTTTCTATTGTCTTCTGACAAGTTATTTCCTTCAACCCAGCCAGTGAGCCACTGTCCCGCAAGATAGTTGGAAAATGTGTAGTCCCTAGTAGGTAGGATCTACAGCCCCTTCCAGCATGAAGAAGCTACTGAAGACAGAGACTTCCACTCTCTCAGCACTCCATAAACAATTATGGGGATATATGCCTCTCAGGCAGAAATGAGGAGATTAGGGCATGCAAAACTGGCTGGGGAAGTAGGTGTGACCTGTTCATTACAAAATCGCAAGTCACATAAGCAGAATAGTTCCCAAAGTCTTGCAAATGGTCTTCTTTTTTTTTTATCTTTATTGGTACATTAAATATACACATCATGATTGCACTCCATAATGGGAATTTGTACCAGTATAAGACACAACTTAATTCTCATTTTTTCCAAATGGTCTTCTTGCAAGAAGTTGAGCAGGTTTTTTATAGGATGGCCTCAACTTGACTTCAGCCTGAGGAGTAGGTGACATGAAATGCATAACCCACATTGAGTTTTGGCCACTGTATTTCTCTTCAGTAGTGGCACGCCCTCATGATATAGGTTGCACTTCTTTTCCTACTTTTACTCTGCCCAAAATCACACTACAGAGTCTGTTTTTTCCTACTTTTACTACTAAAATCAAGAATATTTGCTGTACATTCACCTTAGCTCTTCAAATCTTTAAATCTAACCCCATAGCCTGCTGATAGTAGTTATAGAACATTACATTGTGATATCTTAACAATAACTCGGTTTGGGCTTTTTCTTGATGAGAGAACAAAGGATCACTGAAATAAATGTTCAACGATTTCAGATGAAAAACTTAACTGCTCATATATTAGGGGTCTCTACAAGCAAAAAAAGATGGATGCCTCCTACTTCACAGAGCGAATTGAGTTTCAGGAGCAGGTGTGAAGAAGAAAATCTCTTTGTATCATCAAAAGGAAGAAAACGGACATGATAGCTTTCAATTTTTCCAGGAAGCAATGCACCAGTGACAATAAAGTTAAAATGATAGGAGGTTAGACAAACTATCTGATTAACTCTCATAAAGTTTATAAAAAGAAAAGTTGAGAGATATAGAAGTAAACTACTAAAGGATCCCATGGAGTTTTGCAGATGTAAAGACCATTAGTCTCTGCAGAACCATTCTAATCAGTAATAAAGTGACATTTGGAAAAGGTCTCTAATAGCCTTATGAATTCTAGGCATTGCATTTTTCTGTAGTATTTCATAGGAATAAACTGTCTCTCAGAAAATATTCATATAATTATAATTCTAATTATACTTCTAATGAAACTAAGAATATTTTTTACATTGAAATAGTTTACAAATCAGTTTTAAGGAGTTTCTGAATTGCTTAAATTTATATGGAAGATTTTAGGATTTTTTTCTCACCTGCTTTTTGCAAATAAAAAATCCACAATATTTACAAGGTTTTCAAAATATACCATGATCTAAGAGTAAGTACTGCCTCATTGTTGAAGTAATTTTTTCCAGTTGATCACTACCTTTTCTGTTTTATATGGTCTTAATAGGGAAAGTGATTCATTTAACAGTACTATTATCCTATAAGTTATCCTACAGTCCTATGATTTTAAATGTTTATATAGACCTTTGGTGCTTTTTCCCCCCTCTCTTTTCCTTTCTGATACAGTTATCTTTTCTCTTATCCTGAAAGTTATCTTTTCAACAACCTTTTCTTGCCAACTGTAAAGTAGTTGGAAAATTAAATAGCAAAGCCTATTAAAATACTAGAAAACAGGGTCTTTGCAAGACTCCCTCCTATGAGTAAAGTATGTGAATGTTAGCAAGCAGACCACAGAGCATCTCTTTTGCTAAGTGAGAGCTTTTTCTTTCTTACCATTCTTCACTTTTGGCTTTAATGACTAAGTTGCCCAGCCCTATAAGCTCCCTACCACTTGAGAAGTATGTTCTTCACACAATACAGAATCTCTAGGATGCCTGTTCCACCCTGTGCTGTTAAGCTTTGTATTTAACCAACAATTGCCACAACAATGCTGCATGATAAACTGCAGCATTCAAACTAAGTGAAATGCAACAATAAGCATTTATTTCTCTTTGTTTCTTGCTCAGCTGGAGCTTTGCTAATCTGAATGTATTGAGTTGGGGTTGGCTCAGAAGTGTGGGTTGGATACAGGACTATTTTAACTCACTTTGCAAACAATAGCTATTTGAGACAAGGGACAAATGTAAAAAGGGTGAGCAGAGACATGTACATATGCTCTCCTAAGGCTTGAGCTGGGAACAGGGACATTCTTCTATCTGTTTGTCTCCCACTGTCCCCAGAGCGAATCTCATGGTCCAGATCAGCAGCCACAAGGAAAGCAGCTTATCCTTCCAAAGACAGAAGACAAAATGTGCCTGAAAATTAACTGACCATAAACTGTTGTTTTTTAAATAAGTGAATTAAAATATATATATTTAAAAAGTAACTACAGATCAGTTTACCACAATTTAAAAAGGCAGACTATCCATGCCAGTAAGATTTCAAAACTTCTAAAAGCAAGGGCTTTTGATCATTATATTCTAAGAATGTAATGAACAAATCAATGCCTCAAATCAAATACAGCACCAAAGAGAAGTAAATCACTTGTTTTAATATTACCAATATTCCCTCAATCATGAAGTTTTGAACCTATTCTGATATTGTCACATGGGGGTTGTCTTGGGTTCCCCTGGTACACGAACCCCACCAGAGTCTTGTGTGAGTTTGTTTCTGATCAGACCATCTGCTATGAGCAGTGTCTGCCTGAAGTCTGCTTCCTTTTTCATTATGACAGTCTCTTTGTGTAAAGCAGAGAAATTTCACCTTCATAACTTATTCATGGCTGGGAAAATGGGGACAACCTTGGGGAGAATCATTGGCGAAAGACATAGGCAGTTCTTCTCTCTCTTACGGACAGTCCTCACTCATTCTTCCAGAATTCAATGAGAACAGATTTCTCTCATTTAGAACGTTTGAACTGGCTTGGAGGCAAAACTCTGACCTTTATATGTACTTCCTGCCTTTTCATTCTTTCTTGATGGAATAAGCTATCTTTGAATGAGAACAACACAGCCTGAGTGTCTATGAATAAATGAATAAGTCAGAGGCAGGATGTGAAGCAACCTTGACAAGAAAAAGCACAGGGCTTGGCCTCAAGGGCTACAGATTGAATTCTAATAGTTAATAATGAAATGTGTTGTTGAAAGTGTGAGTCAACTTCTCTGAGCTAATTCTCATTTTCTCCAAAGTGAGTAAGTAGACTAGTAACTTAGTGTTGCATGTTACACAAAAATTACCCTGGCTACCTACAAAGTAAAAGAGCTTCAACAGTGTTCATGAGTAGCAGAAATGAAAGAGTTTGATTCCAGAGAGCTTAAAAGCAATGGAAGAACAACTAAAATAAAAGGAAGAGCACCCTTTTATTCTAAAATTGGATTGTGTGCATACAAAATTAAATAGCAGAAAAGCAAAGAACACAGTTTCCAAGCACAAGGATATTATAACAATTGTTCTTAATAATTGATTATTTACCTTTATATTCTACCACCTCTAAAATAGTAATTCATACAACACCATGTATCTTTATTGATATTGTATGGATGGAAGAAGAGAGAGGTAGAAAAATAACCTAAGAAAAGTGAATGTATTTGCTACTGTTTTCAGCTTTGGAAATATTCATCATTTATAGAGAGACTGTATTTAACTTTGTCCCAAAAAACACTTCATTTCTGTACAATGTAAAAGTAACTTGAAATAAAACCTTAGTGGTATTTTTGTTTAAGGTTAAAAATAAGTCTTATTTGAAGTGGATAATCCTATAAAAAGTGCAGTAATGAGTATTTTTAAGGCTTTCTATGTAAAGAATTCTTTAAAACGCTTCCTAAAAATTAGCTCCTAGGTTGGTACCAGGACAAATATTCAGTTTCTGTGGAAAATAGAAGCACTGAACACCGAAATATTTGGAATGCTGAGAGGGCAAAATCACTTCCTTTATCCTAGATAGGAAAAAAAAATGCCACAAAAACAGCCCTGTGAAATAAGTGGAAACGGAATAAAACACAGCTTATGCCAGCATCTTCACTCAGCTCCATGAGAATATTTTTTATTAGCTGAAGAAAGTATTTGGTGTGCACACTTTAAAGATAGAGAAATATGAGATTATCGAAGAAAACTTTCCAGAGGCCTAAAGTGCATAGAAAATAGGCTGAGGACTCAGTCACACAATTCTGTTACGTCCTTCTCAAAGAAGGACATTTCTCCTTTGTGTCCAGAAACCTCTGCAGTGCTGTCACTGGGAATTTGCAGGTTGAATGTGGAACTGGAATTTTTCACTAGGGGGCAGCCTATCACCGGAGTGTGACGCGGTACTTTGTGCATCTGATTTCAATAAGAAACTGGCACAGGGAGTCACACATTCTCGGCACAGCTTCTAAAGGAAAATTGATGCATCTGTAAAATGTCGAATCAGCACAGTCATTCAGTGGCGAGCAGAGGAAGGAAAAAGTCTTGCATAACATTAAAAGCCCGGCATAAATCGATGTTAGCTCTACGAACGCTGCATGCTTTGAACACGAAACCTTGTGACGAGCGTGTGCCGCGTAGGGGAGCGAGGGTTGCTGTCAGGTTTTTAACAACTGGAATAGTTTAGCTTTTTAAAATGCAAACACACGTCTATGCGCACACACGCAATGAGTTAACAGCCACAGTGCAAGTAAATCTTTTACAATTGGAAAGAATCTGAAGAGTAGAAATTGATTCATTCTTTGACCTCTTCAAAACCTAGATTTAAACTGAGCAGAACGTAACGATCAGGTAGCTCTTTCTCTGCTCGGTGACTTTTGGTTGACCCTATATATCCGTCTATTGTTTTTCCTCTTCGCAATTCTTTCTCTTGCGTTTTATATTCCTCAAGTGATCTCACCTAACAAAATCAACAGCCCCAGTCCCCAGGAAAGTCATAACTGTGTTTTTTTAACCGGATTCTGAATGGTCTGAGAACGTTACACACAGGCAATATGTGAAATGCGATATTGCCCACGTCTACTAGCAAGCTGGGTTGTGGGATCCTATTGTATCTGTAATCATAAAAGGCGGCACAGAGTTCCAGCATCCCTGAGTGACGGGTGAGCGTGTGTGGTCTGGGGGCTGGGGTGGAGTAAGGGTCAGCTGGCACACTGCCACACTAGATCCACATACTGGTAACAGTAGAGAGCGTAGGTTGGATGGAGTGTTAGTTCCTCCTCCTGTTAGCTCAAGTTACTGATCTTGGGCAAGTAGCTAAATTTTTCTGAGCCATTGATTTCTCCTGAATAAAATGGGTGCATCGGAGAGTGTGAGGCATATAATTGGGTCAGTAAAGGTTAGCTTTTATTGCTATTATTGCTATACAGAGACGAAAGAAGGGAACTTTGGGAGAAAGCTCAGTTTCATCATCTGTAAAATGGTACTAATACTAGAACGCACTTTATAGAGGTACTGTAAGAATTAAATGAACTACTGTATGTGAAATACTTACAATAGTACCTGATAAATAGCTAAATGCTCAGCAAACATTAACAGTTACTATTAGTGTTGGAAATCCAAGTAGAGGTAATGAGACCTTCCACTGTGAAGGACAGAAGAGCTATTTTAAGGAGTGGATACGTGTCCAGGGCAACATGCTCCTCTGAGATGCTCAAAAATGCCAAGTGCTTACGTCATTTGGTATCTATGTGTTTCCTGACTCTAGAGAAAAACTTAATTTAGTTTATCCTGTACTACTGATAGAATAGTTTATGCACTATCAATTCCATAAAAGTGGATCAGTTATTCTATGTCCTGGAGCCTCTGATAATCTGAAAATATTTGTGGCTTTTTATCCTGCCAAAAAATGTACAGATATACTATTTTCACATGCATTGGAATCCTGTTAGGTATGTTATGAAGCCATTCAGGAATTCTGTAGAAATCCAGAGGTCTTCGGCTGAAATTCCTGATAGAATCTAAGTAGAAGGGATAATTTATGAAACAGATTTCACTGTCAAGTATGGGCTCTAAACCGGTGGTTCTCAAACTTGGTAGTAGGAGCATAATGTTGTATGGGATACTCATTGCAGTTAAGATTTGTGGTCTGTTCCACCAGATACATTAATTGCTAGAGTTTGAATATGTCATTTAATGTTTTTATTCTAGAAATTTAATATCCAGTGCAAATGGTGTTGAGAGGTAGAGCCTACTAGAGGTGGTAGGTCTCTGCCCTGTTGAGTGGGTTGATGTTATCATGGACTTACTGTAAAAGCAAATGTGACCTGCTCTTGTTGTGTTGCTAACCGTCTCACTATTTGCTGTGGGATGACCTAAGAAGGAAGCCCTTGCCAGATGCCATTGCTCTAATCGAGGTGCACTTCTCCACATCTAGAATTGTGAAGGCGGAAATGACTTTTTTTTTTTTTTTTTGCCTTTTCTGTTCCCTCCAGGTCCTCAGCTGCTTGGACGGTGACGTACCCACTTTGAAGGTGGATTTTCACATTCTCCACTGCCTGGGTTCCTGTGCAAGTCTCCTCTGGAAACAGCCTCGCCTGGAAGTAATATTTTACTAATTCTCAAAGTATTCCTCAGTCTTGTCAAACTGACACCTAAAATTAACCATCATCAGGGATCTTGGTGATGGTTTGGCCCAGAAAACTGAATATTAGGATGCACTTAATTAATTTTTAAGTAAGAGATCCTTGAAACATTTTGATAACAAGTTCCTTAGCTTTGGGAGATCTTGATTTAGATTTTTAAAACTTTGAGTTCTGAAAAAAGTTGAAATATTATAAAGAGAGAAGAAGGATAGGAAGACATTCTATCTATCTTAAAACTTAGAGTATCATTTATTTAAACTAAGCATCCCAACAAACTTGAAGAAGAAAACTGCTGCTCTCAGGAAGGGGTAGTAAGGGAGTAATGGTATCATTTTCACAAAGATAAATATTACTCAAGAGATGCAAGTTATATTGCCAACCAATCAGATGACAATAGTTTTGATTTCAGTTTCCTCCTTGTTGCTAATGTGGTTGTCTATTTCATCTCTAAGAGTCAACAGGTACAAAGTTACTCCCTACTTGGGTCTTTGTATTTATTTATTCCCCTAAAACATGCCATTTGATTATGACTTAATTTCTTAGCCAGGTGGGAAACTTGGGAGTTAGGAAACACATTTATAGCTAATCCTTTACCATATACCTGGTATGGAACTTGATAAACTGTATTTTGTAGATGAAGTAGCTGCTTACCTTACCATATCAATGGTTGAAAGGCAATGACGTAGATTAGGATGAGCTTCAAGATAGTAAGCCAGCACAAATGTAGCCACCAGTGTAAAAGGGCTTCATGGTAAAGTAAGCTTACATTTATTTTCATCACATACATTATTTGAGTTTTGTTCTCTCCATATGTGACCTGGAAGATAAAGCATGCTTTTTAAGACTGCATTTTTAAGTCTACATAGTCTTGGAAAACATTTTTCTTACATGGATTGACTTTGATGGGTTTATTTTGGAGAACTGTTGACTTCTTAAATGTTTCCAAAGGTGGGAATGCTACTTCTTTCCCCCTTGTTACACTAATGACACTGTTTATGGTGAACTGCACGTAGATCAAGGGCTATGTAAATACTATTTTCTGATCCTGTAAGGTAAGTGAGGGGACAAAAGCCATCTGGTTGCTATAGACATCCACATAGTAACTGCTGACCTCAACCATCAGTTCCCAGAAAAATAAGATTTTCAGAGTCCCAGAGCTGTTAACAGCTATTTACCTTTGTACTACTAAAGTTTATGGTTCTGAAAACAATTGTATTATAGATATAACTTATATCTCAGAGTGTTATTTTAATGCAATAAGAATACTGGTACAAAAGAATTCTCAGGCATGCAGTCCTGGGCCATGTTTGAAATTCTCATAAGTCTCATTACTTTTGAGCTCGAAAGTAAATTCTTTGTTCCTACTAGAATGCAGTTACCTGAGGGCTATAAAAAATCTTTCTTTTGTTAGTGGCTATTTTTTCAATTGGCTTACAAAATCTAGAATCTTAGTAATGTTGCACAGAAATGTAGGCAAACAGCAAGGCGAAGTAACATAAGGCAATGTTTTGGGCAAATGTATGGTAACATAAGGAAAGCTTAAAAATGAACATTGGTGCTACCTGGCAGTGCACATCCTGTGTTTCATTAAATCCCAAACATCTGAAAAATATTTTCTGGAATTCCTTTCCTTTAACTCCCAGAAGAATCTGCCTTACTCTAAGTGACAGACATTCTCCTCATGCCTGTGGAATCTGCTACACTAAGAGCAACTGCAAAGGGAGACATGAGATGATACCAGTAGTAAGGAAACTCAAGCCATTTGGAAAAATGAGCAGAGATCAGGTGGGCTGTTTTCACTGGTGGGAAATGAAGAAGCTCTTTGACAATATGGTTCTGTGTTGTAATAATCTTAAGGGAATCCTAAGTGTTTTTAAACAAAAGAACTCAAATTCTGATGCAGATAAAATATGACTATATGAGCCTCCCTAGATACACACTTTTTGCTGGCAGTAAAGAACTATTGAAGGGAATCAGAGCAGGGTTATTGTACCGCACGAAAGGGAGCTGCAGTTGTCCACTCTTTTCTCTGAAGTCAGGTGTAGGAGTAAGGAGAAGTGAAGTTCAGTTATGTACCCTTGGTGCCACTGTGCAGTTGTCAGTGCTTAGAGCAATCACCAGGAGGAATAGCCTGTTGTTCAACTAAAGCTCATGACCTTTTAAAAATGTACAAATATCAGTAGGTTTATAAGTGAAACTTCTGGCTATTGCTTGTCCTTCTCCATATTTCCCCTCATGTCAGTTTTAGTAGATGGACAGCTCATAGAAAGATATAATATGTATATATATATATATATATAGATATATAGATATATATATATTGATATATATATATATATATTAATATATATGAAGCTGGATGTGGAAACACACAGGACACATTTGCTTTTTCACATATTTTTGCAGTTTTGGGCAGGTGATTATGTATCAGGCTCCTTCCACGAACCAGGACTCAGGAGAGGGGCTGTTAGGGAGCATGACCACCGTGGGAAGGGAGGGCGCAAGTAGAAAGAAGGAGGTATCAGGTGCCTGCCTTGCCCTCTGATCTCAGCTGCTTTAAGCTAAGCGTCAGTTGTGGGTCAGGCCCACCTGGAAGCCAGACAGTAAGACCCTGATCATGAAGTGGTTTCAAGACAGTTTTCTAAGGCAGAGAACAAGACAGAGAGGAGGGCAGAAACCAGATGCATTGTGGCATTTTTTAAAGGCAACTTATAACAAATCAGACCTTTATTCTCTCGCTTTTTAAATAAACCCTCATCATACATCTTCATTAGAAATTCTTTAAAATTTATTTTTTGTTTTTATTAGTACATGTTTGCATTACATAGTGATATCATTTGATTGTGAGGAGTCAGTGAAGTATATAACACATTTTTACTTTCACTAAAAACAATCTGTTGCAGAGTGTTAAAGCATGCAGGTTAATGTTTTATTTCTTTTAGCTGCTTTACTTATTTTCTTCTGACAGTGAGTAGAGGAAGACATAAAATATCGATATTTTCAGACTTCCCTATCTAGGTTTTGGTCTCCTTTGACATAAATTCTCTGATAGCAAAGATGGCAAGGTTGTACATTTTGGCCATTGCTAGATAATTAGCATGTTCTCTATGGCCTCACTTCACGATGCTGCTGAGATCTTCAACTGACACTCACTTACTGGCCTCTGTGTTAATATCTCAGGGATTTTGGACTTTCTGGAGGAAATAGAAACTGATGCTCAAAGAAGAAGATAAGATTCCCAATCTGTTCCACAAACTTAAACCCTGCTCAACACTGGCCAGTTTGCTAAGTTTGAACATATAAGTACTATAAAAATATGGGAAGCAGACAGGAAATCTCAGAAATCACAATTTAATATGACATGTGATTTAATAGAGAAGTAAAAATCTCTGGGATATGATGATGTCTAAGAAAACAAATAATTCACAAAGAAACAATAAATTATGTAATTTTCAAAAAAAGAATATAGATCTGAGAAGAATATTGGATGAATAGGGGCAATGTGCTGTAATTGGTTAGAAGGGTGCTAGGAGAGAAGTTCAGAGACAAAACTAGTGGACCACTTGGAAAAGGCTTCCTTTTCTACCATGTCCCAGAGTTTCTTTAATGCTTTATTTAAACATAACCCATCACATAGTTTGAATATTAATTTCCAATCTCTCCTCATTCAGGGCATACAGCAAATTTCTTCTGTCTTCCTCTGGTCATTCTAGTTTACTGTTCTCTATTCCATGCAAGAATTTAAGATTATAAAATTTAAAGGTATTTAGTAATTAACTATATTTAGTAATAATACTCTAAATAATACCACATATTTAATAATTAGAATAGTTACTGATATCAGAATTTACACTCATTTTCAAAGAGTCAGTAACAGCTCAATATTCAAACTTAAGTCTAAACATAGATTTAAAGTCCCAGTGCATCGTGTTACCATTTCTCAGTCTATTGCCATCATCAACTTATTATTGGACAGACTAGGGAACTTAAAGTTTACTTTCCTGTGGAATATCCTCTGCCAGCTGTACTTTGATGTTAGCAAACCCAGACAGAATCGCCTCTAGGTCTTCTTCATCTTTCCTCTCTCTGGTTGTCCACTTTGTTGGTAAGGATAGGCTAAAGGAGGCAGGAAGTTACACAAGCAACTCTTAACTTTGATAACAAAGAGATCCACTTACAGATTATTTTATACTTGAAAGTAAGTGATGATATATCACCTACCTTACAGAAGTGGTTTCCTGTTTACTTTACCAAGCTCTCCTAACTTAAACTGCTTAAAATTTTTTCTTAGATTATTTTAGGCTCTTATAATTGGTTGTGATTAGAATCACTTTATTTAAATTAAGCTCACTTTTTCTTTTAGACCAAGTAAATATGCAAGAACTTAAAGTAACTACTGCACTTAGTTATTGTCCTTATAATAAAACTGAATTATTGTTTTTATAGAATAATATAGTTTATAGTAGCTATTAATAGGGAGGAAAAAATGTTATAATATGGTTATAGTAGGGAAAGATGGCCAGTAACTTGGCTGACTGTAAGTTTCATGCTCATGAATATGTTAAAGTGGCTCTTAACTCATTACTAATGGGAGTCGTGACATAGAAATTATGAAATATTTCAGTGTAGTATAAAGCTTTAAAAATATAATTCATTAATAAAGTATAAAATATTTATCCAATATAGTAGAATCAAACAAGTCTCTAATGACTTTGTACTTCAGCTTCAAGCCAGGGAGGCATATATTAGGGGTTTAAAAAGTACCATCTTGTGCAACAGGAGTTTAAGTAGCTACAATGTGGATGAGGATGAACATAACTCTGCACATGAGCCTCTTTCCTGGCAATGAAGCTATTTATGAGTTACCAAATGGCAGGATTAATTAGATCCTCCAGCTTGTTGCAATTGCCTCGGTTTTCATTGGTATAGGGAAAAAACTTCTCAGAACATTAAAGATTTTGAAGAACTAGTCTTCATAATGCCACTTTAAGGAGACAAGTACATAAAATAATTCATATTTCCATGCTTTTTAGAATTTTTCTTTACTTATTTGTCACCCTAAAAAGTTACTATCCATTTCTCCAGTGAATATAAATGCAAAAATCTTCAATTAGATTCTCTCAAATAAAATATAGAGGATCATCTAGAAGATCATACACCCTAACCAAGTTGGATTCATTCCAGGGATGCAAGGATGGTTTAACATATGTAAATCCATAAATATACTACACTATATTAACAGAACCAAGGGAAAAAAACTGTATAATCATCTCAGTAAATCCAGAAAAAGAGTTCAACAAGATCCAACACCCTTCATGGTAAAAAACCTACAGTGAATTGGGATAGATGGTCTTTATCTGAATCTAGCAAAGGCCATCTATAAGAAAAAGCTAGCCAGCATCATACTAAATGATTAAAAACTAAGATATTTCATACTAAAAATCAAGAACAAGGCAACGATGTACACTATCACCTTTCCTATTAAATATAGTTATGGAGACATTAGCAATAGCAATCACACCAGAAAAAGAAATAAAAATAATGAAGATTGGAAAAGAAGAAGTTAAATTGTCATTATCTGCCAATGTCATGATACTGTGTATAGAAGACCCCAGATACTTTGCCAAAGGATTGCTGGATTTAATAACTAGATTCAATAGAGTGCTGAATACAAGATCAACTCCTCCCAAATCACTAGCCTTGTTATTAACAAAGGACTCACTGAGAAATAAATTGTAGAAATGATTACTTCCACAATAGCATCTAAAAAATTTGAAGACTTAGGAATCAGTCTAACAAAGAAAATAAAAGACTTCTACTCTGAAAATAATAGCACTCTAAAAAAAAAGAGAGATTGAAAGGCCGGGGAGTTAGCTCAGTGGTTCCAGTGCCTGTCTTGCAAGTGCAAGGGACCCGGGTTCGATCCCTGGTTACCACATACCATACTGGGTGGGGAGACTCACGCCCAGCAGCAACCAGTACCACATACCACAGCGCCGGGCATGGTGGCTCACGTCTGTAATCCCAGCACTCGGGAGGCAGAGGCAGGAGGATTGCTATGATGTGAGTTTGAGGCTGAGTTTGGGGCCAGCCTGAACCACAAAGCAAGACCCTGTCTCAAAAAACCTAAAAAAAAAAAAAAAAAAAAAAAAAGAGAGAGAGAGAGAGAGAGATTGAAGAAGATATCAGAAAATAGCCATCCTTCCAAAATTACTATAAAGACTTAATGCAATCCTGATTGAAGTTCCAATGGTATAATTTACAGAATTAGAGAAAATGTTCCCAAAACTCTCCTGGAACCAGAAGAAACCTAGATAGCAATAGAAATTCTAAACAAAAAATCATGGCAGAGGCTATCACAATTCCTAACTTGAAACTATATTACAAAGCCACAGTGTTAAAAATAGCATGGCACTGGCAATGGAGCAGATTAGAAGACACAGAAACAACTGCCGATATACTAAACCACCTCATCTTTGACAAAAGAGACAAGTATCATCCTTGCAGGGAAGTTAGCCTTTTAAAATAAATAATGCTGGAAAAATTGGGTGTCAACTTGCCAAAGATTAAAACTAAAGCCATATCTTTCACCACAATAATTTTACTAAATTGAAATAAAAATGGATTGAAGATCTAAATATTAAAACAAAAACTCTAAATCTGCTGGAAGAGTGAAGGATAGCACTTCATGAACAAAGCCTCAGTTGCTCATGAATTAGCACAATGAATCAACAACTGGGGTTTATTCCTAAAAGTTTCTGCACAGCAAGAGAAATCACCAACAGAGTGAAGAAACAACCCAGAAAGTGGGAAAAAAATGTTTTACCAGCTGTTGCTCAAACAAAAGCCTACTATCTAGAATATGCAAAGAGCTTTAAAAATTAAGCCCCCAAACTTAAAGATCTAATAAAAAAATGGTCATCCAAAATGAACACTTTTCAGATGAAGTAGAGTCAGCAAATAAACATATGAATTAATGTTCAATATCACTCATCATGTGAGAGACGTAAATTAAAACAATGCTAAGATTCTACCCCACTCCAGAAAGAATGGCTGCTATGAAGAAAACAACTAATAACAAATGCTGGCAGGACTCTGAGGAAAAAGGAACTCTTGTCCACTGTTGGTGGGGGTGTAGAATGGTGCAAGCACAGTGGAAATCGGTGTGGAGTTTCCTTTATTTGATCCTCCTATTTCCCTTCTGGGCATATTCCCAAAAGAATTAAAAGCATCATATCACAATGATATACGAATACCTATGTATATAGCTGGTTAGTTTGTAATAGCTAAATCATGGAAACAACCCAAACTGCCACCACCAGGTGAATAAAGAAGATGTGGTTTTTATAAATGGTGTACTACTCTAGCATAAAGAATGATAAACTGGAGACATTTGAGATCACATATTGAGACCAAACTCTTAAGTGAAATAATTAGGACACAGATGTGTAAATACTGGTTTGGGAAACTGAAAGTGTGAGTGAGAATCATCATGTACAATAGGTATTATAAAATAGGAAGAAAATGTGCAAGGGAGAAGGGGATCTAGGGATGAAAAGTGGGGATAAGGAAAGAAAATGGGCAGCGATAGTCGGGTTGATGGATGCATCTTGCTATTGTTTAATCTGTATATTAAGGTAGAGTGATGAGGTAAAGTACATTTTGAGCAACTGTTGATATGGGTAAACATTTGTGAGGACCTGCTTTTGTGTCTAATGGTTAATGTGTTAATAAAGTAATAAAAAAAAACTACTGGAAAAGTGATCAATCTATATTGACTCAAGTTTTTATAAATGTGTTTAAGGAGATTTAAGGTCTGTAACTTCAAATATTAAAAAATATAATGCATATAAATGCATTGTTTTATTTTATTTTAACCCTGAAGGGATCATATTAATAAGACAAGACACTATTTTAATCCTTCCTTCACAGAGTAGGAAATGCCTA
>PVIR01021905.1:0-28859 GCA_004026965.1 Petromus typicus
CCTGGAGACCCAGCCGTAGTGAAATAACTCCTGTTCATTCAGCCTGCTACAGTAAGATAAAATATATTCTCTAGGGGACCCTGGATATTCCTTAACTAAAAGATTGGGAGAAACTTTCTTCAGAGTTTGGTTTTTAATGACATCTACGTAAGTCAAAGGCTGGGGAAGTGAGAACAAGCTCTGAATCGAATACTGACAGGTAGTGTTTAAGCTTAGCAACTGGATACATCGGAAACATTCATCCATGATGTGAGAGAAATGAAGTTGGGTCAGGAAGTCACCAATTAGTAATAAGAAATGTAACAAGTCCAAAGTAGAGTTTATTATTAATTTTTCAACTCTGATGTAGCCTTTGAAGAAGTGTTTGTATGGCTTTGGTAATGATTCCTTGTACATATTGTTTTATATTCTTTCAGGAATCATACTCTTTTGATTACCAACAGGAATGAGTATAACTCTTTAAAACTATGTACTGCTAAGGTGAGCACAGGAATATGTTTAACTTTTAAATACTATGCTCTGAATATTTCAATGTTGAACCATTTATATTTTGAAAAATTGTTATAGAGTAGTTTTCAGTTTTGATTTGTGTAAAAATCAATCTTTTTTTTCAAAGTATATAAAGTCCATTGTATAAGAAAAATATTTCGATGGCAATAATACAGAATGGCAGTGAGAGAACTGAATGAAAGTACTATTGCTGCCAACTGGTATAGACCAAGTGTTTTTGGAAAGTATGACCGTAACTCTATAAATAAAGTTAGCCAATATCTATAAAGATAGATTATTTTAGAGCCAACTATCCAGATGAAGGATTATGAACATATTTGTCTAAGGTTGAATGTTTCTAAGCATACCAATATAAGTTGCAATGAGAAGTAGTCACATAGCTGAACTGTGCTTTTGGAAATGTCCTTTTACTGATCAATACACTATAATTAGCACATTACATGAGGACCATGTGGAGGCAGTTGGAAAACTATGTAGACAGAAGAGCCAGCCAGACTTGCAACTGGAAAAAGTGATATTATCTTCATAGAAAGAAAGGATGTCGGATCAACAAGTCTTTGAACTTGAGTTACACTATAGAAGCACTGGTCTGGCCAGATACAATATCTTTTCTATGCATAGCTTGCAATATATATATGATAATTCTTAGCAATCAAATCTCTATAGACCTATTCCACCATTAAAAAAAAATTAACATCTTTTCTGTTACCGAATAAACTTAAACGACAATTTTTTTTACAAAACTTTGAACAGTGGACTGTGAAGACTGTATTGATTCTTATTCCATTGATTCCTGATTGGAGTGTAACATTATCAGGAACACCAGCTCCACATGATTACTTCTTATACTTCTTATACTAATTAATCATTCTTATACTAATTAATCATCTAATTAATCATTAGATTAATTAACTAATTAATCTAATACAAAAGTTTAGATAGATAAAACTATCGATAAAATACATTCTATCCTACAGTGTTTTCATGCGAATAACAGCATAGGAGCTATAACAGATATGTAGTTACAAGAGTTTGACTTTGGATGCTCCTCCAAGCCAAAATCTGATTCTAGACATAGACGAGTATATGCTACTAATTATCAAAAAAAATGATGAATTATACATTTCTTAACATAAAAATATGGGGAAACCAAATTACACTTTAGCTTTTTCCCTTGGCTTTGACTTATTTTTCTAATTTTAAAGATTGCCCTGAGTCTTTCTTTTCTAAAATAAGGTCTTGCTGTCTACTTCAGGGTGGCCTTAGGTTCATTATCTAGTCCACAGTGACCTTGAATTTATATTCAAGGTCAGTCTTCCTGACTCACCCTCTTGAGTGCTGAGATTACAGGAGGATGCCACCAAAGTCAGCTTTTAACTCTAGTTTCAAAATTTTTTTGTGATGGTTAATTTTAGTTAGGGCATTGTCTGCATTCAGGAATATTTTCAGAACTGCTACACCATGATTTCTAGATGTATTTTTGGGTATGTCAATGAGTTAAATTGGCATGTTAGTTCCTACACTGAGTGAGGAAGACCTGCCTTTGTGTGGGTAGGCACCATGCAATTAGCTGAGTAGTTGGTAGACAAAGGGGAAGAAAAAAGCTAATTTTCTATCTCTTTTTCTTGTCTTTCTTCCTCTCTTTCCCTTTCTCCCATTTGGCATGGGTACACATGTCATCCTTTCCTTCTACCTTCCAAATTAGGTGCTACAATAAGAAAGTTCTCCCCACATGCAGCCTTTGAGTACTGCTGATAAATTAATCTCTGCTCTTTAGATACTTTCTAGCTTCAGAGTTTCTTGTATAGCAGCATACAATAGATTAAGACATTGTGTAAAGGTCGCAGGACAAGTGGGAGTGTTCCTTTTAGTCTCTAAAACATTGCTTCCTATATTCCATGCTGTTTCCTTTCCTGTGTTTGAAATTTTCTTCAAAAATGAATGAGGAAAATTATATTGCAGATATCATATTGGTGTAGGAATAAGTGATACAGTTTGATCTTAGCCTCACAAAATTCCCAGATCTAGGAGAGTAGAGAACAAAGTCGGGTTAATTCTAATACAAAGACATAAAATAATATGTCTACCAGACAATAGCTTTATTTCTTTGATTGTTTTATTTCAAAATAAAATGATTCATACACAGTTAAGTTGCTCTTAGTATCATTTATAGTGAAGAACATTCATTAAAATTTGAATATAAGCAAATGAAGTTTATCACTTTAAAGCAATTCTTTTTGGATTATAGTGTTTTATTTTTCTTTCTTTATTTATTTATTTTTTAAGGTTTTTTGAGACAGGGTCTCACTTTGTGGTTCAGGCTGGCCCTGAGCTCAGCCTCAAACTCACGTCACAGCAATCCTCCTGCCTCTGCCCCCCCCCCCCCCCCCCCCCCCCCCCCCCCGAGTGCTGGGATTACAGGCGTGAGCCACCACGCCCGGCACTGGTATGTGGTACTGGTTGCCGCTGGGGTGAGTCTCCACACCCAGTATTGTTATGTGGTTACCGGGGATTGAACACGGGTCCTTGCGCTTGCAAGACAGGCGCCGGAACCACTGAGCTATATCCCCGCCCCTGGATTATAGTGTTTTAATATATTGAAATCAAATTGTGATTTCTCAAGTGTATAGTATGTGTGCAACTACTGCTCACTGACACTGAATTCAGACATTGTTAAAATAAATTATCTCTCTGTCTCTCTCTCTCTCTCTCTACTTGGATATAGCTTCATAATCATTAATACAGAGCTCTAAGAAGTTAGTACTAATAAACCATTGTTAAAAATTAAATGAAGACCATTTATGATCCCTGATAGAGCTATATGAGGTAATAAATATAAAATATATTTAAATATTTTGAAAATGACTTGGCACAACTGATACTGGATCAATTTGCATGGCCTAAAGTTTTCACTCTTGATGTGCAGGGAGCTTTATAATACATGTGCCCCACTGTTCCTTTGAAAAAGGAAAGCAAATCCATTCCTCAATGAACAGCGAGTTCTAAAACTTATCCCACAGAACTTTTTATTTAAAGACCTTTAATGGATATTTTCCCCAGGTTCCTTTTTGCTTTTTTATGTGTTTCGACTACTCCTTTATGGCTGACACAGTTTCACTGCACGTCCGCTAAGTTGGGCTTTGACACGTTAGAGCTTCGACCCATTTAGTGCCCGGTTTGGGTGGCTCTTTAGAACAGCCATGCCTCATCATCCTTTCATTTGTCCAGAGAATACTAAGTGGTAACCTGCTGTCATGTTGCTGCACAGAAAATTAGCTGCTGTGATTCCTGCGTAGTGCCCCAATTACAAGCAAGGAAAGCGCTTGCCAAATGGTGCTTGCTCCTATGTGCAGGAAAATAGTTGTCTGAAGAAAAGGCATTCCTATCTGAATATATGTATTTGTCATCATTTAAAAATTTTAAAAACAGAAATAAATGCCTAGGCTTTTCATGTCAGTGTATATAAAATATTACAATGTGAGTTTTAGGGATGAGGTTTGTATAATATTATGGTTTAATCTATGACTTGAATGTATATTTTATAGTTGATCTTGTATATTTTAAACCATCCTTACACAGAAAAAGAATGGTGTAATCAATTCTACCTAAATAAAATAATTAGAAATATATATTTACTTGCAGGCTATGTGTTTAAACATTTATAAACACAGACAAATATAAATATATATATTTAATTATATGTGCATTCAGGATATTGTCTTTTGCGTTCAAAGATAATGTACATGTTTCTGCCTTTGTAGAAAGCACTAATCAATTCAAAGTTAATCTTTCCCCTTTTGGCAAGTTAGTAGTAGTTTTTTGTTTTCTGTCTTTGTTATTTTTTCCTTGTCTGGCAGAAAATCAGAAATGAATAGCTATATAACATGTTCCAGGAACTATCTAGGGAACTTGGCATGTTTTCATTTTATTTTTCCATTAATCCTGTGAATTTATTCTTATCTGTCTTTTATAGATTTAAGAATGAGGAAAAGAAGGTTAAGTAACTGATACACAATGCAGTATAACAACCAAGTCATAACTCTGGAAGCACCGTCAGTAATACTGGTGGTCTGCTTACGTAATTTTTCCTTCTGTGATACCTGCAAAAATAGTTGCACAGGGACATTTTCTGGTGAATCTTTTACCGGGCACTAGTTAACTAAGGAACAAAATTTTATTCCTCTCTTTTGACAAATATTATGTTTGTTATAGTCCCTACTTAATTTGCTTTATCTTTTTTGGCCTGATAGTGTTGCCATTTCCCAGCCTCGATCCCAGCTTCTTCATATATTGTTCATCCTTTAATTATTTGTCCACAAATCTGTTATGTGGAATAAAATTCATCATGGTTTCAAACTAATTATATCACATTTTCCCGCAAAACCTTGCTGTTACTCTATTTAACTAGGAATTTGTTAATACCATCTGTCTTTAAAAATTATATTCAACATAGGGTAATAACTTGCTGATTTATAACTACATAGTAACATATATATTTTCCTTAGATATACAGCAGAAACAGACTTCTGGCTTTTTACCTGATATTTTTATATGTGGAAGTTTTTGATGCCATCTCTAAACTGAATGATATTATTAGTAAACCCTGTATCATCATTCTCTTTTTGAGTCCCACACAGTTTAGGCCAACGTTAATGCCATCAAAAGTTCTTAGAAGCATTTGATTGATTAAACTGAATGCAATACCCAGTTGTGTTAGATCCAGACTTGTGCCAGAGACATTAGATTTCCCTACTTGTTATGCCACCACGATTGACATTAAACTTTGTCAGCGTGTACATGAGTGGTTCAAAATAATTCCCGATATCACTCAAGTCTGGTGACATTTGGTACCACTGCACTTTCCAGAAATTGATGGAAAACGTCAATTCTTCCCTGTGGCAGTTCTGCCAATTTCAGCTAAAGTGAAAAGTAGGTGTTGCTGGGCAAGCAAACTAATCTCTTCTAGAAAAACAAGTCTATAAATGAGCAAGGTGGTTTGCTTCCAAAAAAAATAAGCACACTGAAAATAATAAAGCACTGAAATTAGAATGAATAGCTGAATGTTGAAACCACATATATAACTTCCAGGCTGAGCTCAGTTGCTTTGCCAATTCATTATGGCTTCACCTTTTTTGAGTATAAGGTGAAAGTTATTTTGTTTAGTTTAGGGTGTAAAAAGCCCCAAAAGTATTTAATCTGGCACAGGAATAACCCTCCAAAGACCTTTGTCAATCAATACTTGTGACAGGCACAGGACACTAAAATTTGGTGAATTAACTCATTCATTTAACAAATTCAAACTCCTAAAGAGAGATTAAATATGAAATTAGTTGTGATTATTGATAAAATAGAGCATTTACAAAATTTACTGTGGCTCAAAGCTGTAAGATCTAATATTGATCCAGTAGTTGAGGCAAAAGCAGTTAAAGAATCTTGTAGTAAGATTTCAAAGGTGAATAAATGTGAAAGTCACTTGAGCTAACTTAAAAATACAACCCATTCCATAGTGTGGAAGCATATATTATACAAAGTGGGAGTAAAAAAGGAATGCATTTTTTAGGACTTTAGAACCTGAGATACCTAGTTTGGATATACTAGTTAAATGCTTATAATATTTCTAGAGAAAGTAAGGTATTCTCTTTAAATAGAGCCCTATGGTAGGAGGACAGCATAGATACAGGTGTAGACTAAAGGTGGAGACAGTGACGTCAGTAAGTGCAGTGAGACTTTTCTAAGATACAACTGGCTAGGGGGAAGGAATGCTAGATAAAGTGACATGAAAAGCCCTCAAAGAATTATAATCTTCCCCCCCCCTACTTGTAAAATAGGAGACTTCAACATTTATACTATATATAAAAATAATAAACATATGGTGAATGAAATGAACTAAGTTCTTCACATAATATCATAACAAAAACCCTTCAGTAAGAAATAATTTCTAGGGAAGTTAAATTAAGAGCAAAAATGACACTATTTGGATGGTCTTCAATGACTGACACTGTTTCTGGTCCTCAGAGTACTGGAACATTGTAAATGTGTCCTGCATTCAATGTAGCCTAGAAAGAAACTTTGTGCATTTCTCATTCAAGTCCATTTATCTGGTGTGTGTGTGTGTGTGCGCGCGCTTGGGTGGGGGGAATTCCAAAAAGGATTAATTTAATTCAGTTCTCTATACAGAGAGATTGGATTTTACAAATTTGGCCAATCTGCCTCTCAAGTACCTCCTCCAATTGCGTGCTCTGGTTTGGTGTGACTCAGAAGTTGATAGTTGCCAGACAGTTCTGGTGGCTGAAATGACTTCATTCCCCACTCTCCTTCCTTTTTACATAAGCATTATATCCCTCCTGACTGCAGTGTATTAAATTGCACAGTGCCTTTTGGGGGTGTCTGAGCTGCAATGCAAAGCTCTATGTGCCCTGAGCAGCTATCTTGAGGCATTAGGAAGATTCATAAGGAACCTTAGGCTCTCTTCTATTGCTGTGTACCTGTATGTCATAAGTTGGCTTAGTGTAACTTGTATTCAAATGTGTCTCTTTATCCAGATTCAAATGAGATAGTCAACAGTAAAGACTGAAAGTGCTTTACATCATCTAACCTCTGTTCTCATACAGTAATGTCTTAAAATCTTTTATGAAATAATTCTTAAGTTTAAATATTTTAAATCACTTGCACATACTTATTTAATGTTCCATTTTTGGTAGCTCGGGAGATATTTGAGAATAACTTTGACTTTACCAGTTGTCTAAAACACCGTTCCATGCCTCTGACTTAATGATGACGTTAGAATTTTCAGTGGACACTTGAGTGACAAACCTAGTTCATTCCTGAGAGCTGGCTGTAATACAGGTTAGTCAGTTGAAGACTCAGGCTCCTCTATTCACCCTTCAAAGTCTCTCATCTGTGTATGGGCAGAACTCAGTGTGCTCAGAGGCAAACACTGGCCCAGGATTTCTCCATTAACCCCACACAGGAAAGCATGTTGTAATGTTCCTTCTAGAATTTTTAAGAGTTAAATCTTAATCTGAAACCATCTAGATGTATAAGCCAGCATTCTGGTCATAGCTCAAGACTTTGTTTGTAACTTAAAGCTAAATTTGGATCATAACCCAAGTTGTTGATACTGATCACCAGCTGATAGCTGATATTCATGGAGGATGAAATGGCTATCATTTACGTAACTGGCAGGACTAGTAAGTGATTACTGACAGCAAAGTTTATTTGAATCACCCAGGTTTATGTAATTCACATAGACCTATTTGTGTTCCTTGGATGTTTCTCTGTATGAGATTGTTTTATGATAGTTCTGGGTGGGAAGTGGTCTGATTCCTGAAACTAAGTCAGCCATTCCTGGTTAGGCCTACTTTTAAAAATGAATTACTTTGAGATTAGAGTATAGATATGATTTATGAATTCTATATTTCTCCTCTGAATTCTATATTTCTTCTCTGATTTTAAACAACACATATATAATCATCTCAAAGGGAACAAGGGCTAACTTCCAGGAGTTAACAAAGCTGAATTGCTTCTAAAGGTTCTAGGGGACAATCAGTTTCCCGGCTTTTTGTCCTATTTCCTATATTCCTTAGGTTCTATCCTGTCATTCCAAATTTACTATATTAATGCATCTAGGAAAACCATTAATCTTGACTGTCTGACAGAGTAAGAGATGTCCTGGAAATCAGTGAATCACACTTTGGGGTGTGCAGGGGCAAGGAATTGTACCAGAGATGATTGGCACATTGGCCAGCAAACCAAGGGGGAAACATCCTTCTTGGTTGTGGTTGTAGTTATGGTTGAGGTTGTGGACTGGACCATCTAAAAGGCCTGAGGCCCAACCAAAATGGAACAGGAAGGAGGAGAAAGTGAGCCTGGCTTTGAACAGCTTACGCTGGTGTATCATTTTGCTAGTAATGTTCCTAATGGACACTAGACATACATACACACATATATATACACACACACATATATACATATATATACACATATATATGTATATATGTGTATGTTACATTTATGCATATGCATGTCTTTTAGATAGCACTAGCAGTACATCTTCTATGCCTGGCATTTCACCTGTTCTCCATAAGACCCCTCGTTAGTTGTTGGGACTGAAGTAGGCAATCCAAGAAAATATCTCCACTGCAACATTCAGAATTTAATCACTTCGGAAGTCCATTTACTATGCTAAGCAACAGCAAAAGTTTTCAGAAACTACAATCCTGTGTCTTTGGTCAGGGGACATTTTCTTTTGTGCTTCTCATCTTTGAGAGTTGGGAAAAATGTACCAGTTCACTCAGTTCCATGGTTTATCATTAAGGTTTTATGAAATAATTTATGAGAAAGTTTTTTGCAAGGCAGCAAACATCATTTACTATAGAAGAACTCATTGTTTTCTTTTCTAGTATCTCTTTTTAGCTTATAAAATGTTTTACATTTAGATCAAGATATGTAGTAAAATTTCAATCCCATGATTCATATAGTGTTTTATAGTAGAGTGCCTAGCCATAGGATGAATTTTTTTATTTCCAGAAAACTTTACCGGGAACATATTGCTAAAGGATACTATAAGTCACAAGACATGCAGTATAGTATTGTTGTAGACTTTTTTTTTTAACACAGGAGATGAAGTAGAGAAAGAAATCAAGAGAGGAGGAAATAAATAGACTGTCAAGTTTTGCCAGAGATGCTAGCTAAATAACACTCTTATAGTATTATTTTCTTTATTTTTATAGCTGCATCAGCAACCATGTACTGAAAGTATATAGACAATTTTCAGATAGCATAAATTCTTGCTTCGATGGCTAAGATCCTTGTCTGTTTGATATACATGTACACAGATCCAGCTGCTGGTGGAGAATCAGGCCCATCTGTTTAGATGGCATCATGCCTGCTTCTAGTTGTTTAAGTTCAAAGAAACACCTATAAAAGGATTATGGATTTTTCATCAATTGCTTTTATTTTTCTATTCAGGTCATACAGTGAAAAAATTAGTTCCAAGTGTCAAAATAATCATAAAATTAATTGTGTTCTCATCTTCCTAAAGTAGTCACACAATACTACAGGTCACTAAAACTTGTGGAAATGAAATTCAGTTTTGTTTTACATTTTTTCCATATGCTAATCATTTAATTTTTCTTCAGTTTTACTTTATATCAATCTTTAGTAAAATGACCTATCATTGGAACAGAGTTCAATCAACTAGCATGATTAGATTTATGTAACTTTCACCATCTCTGACAATGGCTGATATATTTTGTTCACTATCCTTTTTGTATATTTCTAGTAGGAATTCAAGGTGTGCAACATTTTGGCAGTTCTTCATAAAGCTTAACATTCATTTAGCACATCTAGAATTCCTTTCACAAAACTTTACCTTAGAGAAATGAACACTGATGAAACATCCATAAGATGTTTATACTAGAAATAAGAACATTTGATCCTAACTGGAAAAGGTCAAACATCATTCAACAGGATAATAAGTAGTGGGATATTCATACATTAAATACAGCTCGTGATAAAAGGAAAGTGAGTGGCCAAGTATTTCCTGCCTGACCTAGTACAGTGGCTTTGGATTGAGTAGTAGCAAAGACAGCCTTCCAAGTGTTTTCTAGGGGACTCGTAAGACCAAACTGTTTACATAACAAAATGGAGATAGTCTCTGCCATTGTCATTGTGTTAATATTCATACTGATAACACAGCACAATGTTATAATGGCTGCTTCAATGAGAGGTTTTGTGACTTAACAATTATCTCCATGGCACATTACTTTTGCTTTGATAAGTTATTCACAAATAAAAGATCATCATATATATGTAGATATATCACAGAATCGGTTTAAAAAGTTTATCATATCAAGAAAGAAATGATACACATATTCTTCATTTAACAACCGATTTATGTTCCTGTGACTAGGTCATTAAATGAATGTATTGCTAAATGACGAATTGTATATCACATGTACATTAATAGGAAACTCCAAGCTGATGACTTTGCTTCTCGATAACTATTACATGCAGTGCTATGGTGTCTAACACGGTACTAAACCACAGTACAGTAGAATACAGTACAGGAAACAGAAATTATACTACAGGAAGCCACCATAAGGCTGCTCTGCAAATCACACGTCTACATCTTAAGTCTAAATGTGGGTGGTAAGTCAGACTGATGGTTTCTAACTCCTACCAGTTGATAAACAGCTAGGTTTTTAAGCAAAGAATGTCTGGAGTTTTTAAACTTATTCAGGTAATCCATGTTTATAAATGAGAAATGGAATTTTTGAAATTTACTTATGAGCTTGAAAGTTTCCTAATTATTAAATAATCCTCTGATTTTTATCAGTGATAATCACTGATTTGTTTTCTTTGTACAATAAAGTATATTGACATATTTATTTTCCAAATTAAGTAAGCCAAAATTTCTCAAGTGGATAATGCATGATGTTATTGAATCATTCATGGGTTAAAGATAATCCATTAAAATACAAGTGGATCAAAGATAGCATCTATACATACATTTTAATAAAATGTGTTTATCCACATTGTTATAATCATATGTTTAGATAGCATAAATATTACTGTTATTTTGATATTTATATTATAAATTTTTAATTTTAGGGCAGTTTAGATTTAAAGAAATGCTACAAGATAATATAGAAAGTTCCTACATACATAAAGTATAAAGAAGAATGAGTAGACAATACCATTTTATTTTTATTTATTTATTTATTTATTTATTTATTTTTGAAACAGGGTCTCGCTTTGCAGTTCAGGCTGGCCCTCACCTCAGCATTGACCTCACAGCAATCCTCCTGCATCTGCCTCCCAAGTACAGGCATGAGCCACTACACTCGGCACAATGGTATGTAGTTTTGAATGCTAGTGGGCATCAGTCTTCGTATCCAGTATTGTTGTATGTGGTTACTGGGGATTGAATCCTGGCCCTTGCACTTACAAGGCAGGCTCAGAACCACTGAGCAAAATCCCCAGCCGGACAATATCATTTTAAATAAGGCACTTGAGTACTCATTGATTTTGACATTCCAGGGAGTTTGTAATCAATCTTTCATGGATAATCAGTGCATAACTAAGACTTTATTCACAAATACATAGTTTTTATTTACCAATGATTTTCCATTTCAGGGTCCTGTCTAGGATGCCATACTGCATTTATTTGACATATGCCATTGAATTTCTTTAGATTATGACAATTTCTCTGAATTTTTCAACACATTTGAAGAATACTGATGAGACATTTTACAGATTTCTCTTCAGTTTGAGAAGTACATGATGTTCTTCACAGGGTTAGACTTCAATTATGATTTAGGGGAAAATGAGGACAGGAAAATTGGGGAAAAGGTCATTTTCAGCAAATGAACTCAGGAGTGTATGCCTGACTCAGACCATTCTCACAGATATCTCCAGGTGAAACTTACTTTCCTCCTTCATTTCTAAATGTACACTTCTGGAACAATGCTATTTACAGCCTAAATTCTTGTTTTGAAATCTAGAAAAATTGTTTGAAATTCTTCTGCATTGGAGATTTCTCCTTCATTGACATTTATTTATGCATTCCTTTATTTATATTAGTATAGATCCATTGACTTTGTTTCATATTTTAGATTATAAAGTTATATTTTTTCATATATTTTGTTATTTGAATTATTCCAGATTTGAGCATTTGCACCTTTTGAAATTGACTTCTGAAATGGAGTTGTGCATGCTTAGCATGCACAAAATATGAGAAAAAAATGACAAATCACATTTATGAAACTACTAGGTGACATCATTAAATGTACTGAGATGAGAAACTTTGCAATTCTTCTCTCCACATATAAGCAATAAAAAAAGTTTGCAAAAACTGTACAGGTTCACCTGTTGGGAGTAAAACATCTCCTAACAGCAGCAGCAAAGTTCAAAACAAGATGTTTTCACTGGTAAATTCTACCAAATATTTAAATAATTGAAAACAATCCTCAAACTTTTCAAAAACTAGAAGAGGAAGAAATACATCATGTATCATAATACTTCACTGCTAAACCCTGACGAAAACACTAAAATAAAGGACCATTACAGAAAAATCACTTAGATAATACAAAGGAAAATGGGAAAAACAAGTTGCAAATGTGATTATTAATATGGAATTTTTCTCCATACAACTGCCTGTTCAGTGCACTAGAAATTAAAAATAATTTTTCTCAAAATGATAAACATTTGTAAAAAGAACTTCATAGCCCATTTCATATCATATTCCCTGGTGAAAGACTGAAAACTTTCCTGTTCAGAGCAGGCAAGCAAAGCAAACAAGCAAACCAAGATGCATACTTTTATCACTGCTATTTAACACCCTATAATATTTCAAAAGAAATGAAAGGAGTGAAAAGAGTTAAAATGTGTACAAGTTAAAAAGAAGCAAAATTATTTCAAGAAAACACAAAAGTATAAATAGAAATTCATGAATGTTGCATTTAAAAAATAAAGAACTATTAAAGCTAATACACAAATTCCAAAAGCTGCAGGATATAAGTTGTGGATCCAAAAAGTCAGTTTTTTTCTTTAAACAAGGAACAAAAACACTCAATGAAAATTTTAAAAGAATTTCAATTTATCAAAATTTTATCAAAACAACAATATATGTAGGAATAAATTTAACAAAGAAATTAAAAACCTGTATAGTGAAAATGGAAATGTTACCTAAGGAAGACTTAAATAAATGGAAAGAATTAATGTTCAAGAATAGGAAGATTTAACACTGTTTACATGTCAGTGCTACTGAAGCAATTCATAACAAAAACAATTTTTGTTCCAATTCTAATGATTTTTTAAGAGTAAAAGAAACCTTTTCTGTACATTCATATATAATTGGATGTAGTTCTGAGCTGCTAAACTAATCTTAAAGAAGAAAAATAAAGTCAACAAGGGGCTTGGGATTTAGCTCACTACGTATGGCACATGCCTCCCAGTGTAAGGTCCCAAATTTGATCCCTGATACCAAAGTTAAAAACAAAAACAAACAATATATAACATACAATGCTAGGACTCATTTACATCTTTATTTTCTCATACCAGAGAAAAGATGCGATATGTACCTATCTGTGCCCTATTTATTTCACTTATGAGGATATCCTCAAGGTATGTCCATTTAAGTAGAAATGATTCAAACTTAACATTTTTTATATATTGTGAAATAGAAAATGCTCAATGTAAAATAAGGTGAAAGGAGACAATGTTGAGATTGTAACAAAAAAGTAAGGAAACAAATTTTATGTATATGGGGGGGTGGTAGGGTGGGTAGGGCTATGGGAAAAAATGAGAATTAAGTTGTGTCTTAAAGTGGTACAAATCCCCATTATGGAGTGCAATCATGATGTGTATATTTAATGTACCAATAAAGATAAAACAAAACAAACAAACAAACAAAAAACAAAGTCAAATTGTCTTGTGCAAAGGGAAAGACAAGTTGTAAGTGTGATTCCTAATCTGGAATTTTTCTCCATATAACTACCTGTTCAGACTATGAGATTTATCCTTCCTGGCTTGTTTCTGCTTGCTTTTGATAATCTACAAATTCTCTTTTTCAGAGGCCAGTGCATCTCTTTTGGTAAATATGTGTTGTTAATTAATATTCACTAATTTGAACTGCCTTTTCTTCTTGACCAAACCACTTAGAAATTTCTTATCAAGATACATGCTTCTGTCAGAATAACTTGAGCTAGTTTGAGAAATGAAGTTTGAAAATTTTTTACTGCCATTTAGTTCTCTCATGCTGATTCATAACACATTTCATAATTTTCTTTAAGGAAATGTTATCTTTATCTTTTCAGGAAGTTTGTGGATTTGGTGTTGTGTATTAGACTATGGTAAGAGATTTAGTAATGCAGATTTGCTTCTCTTTGCTTTCAACTATAAATTATCAAATTTTGAAGTTATTAACTGAAACAGAGACTATAGGAAAAGGAGCATTTTCATTTTTTTAAAGTATTGTTGCCATATAACAATTATTTGCCATATATTTTGTTAGCTATGTAAGTAGCATTATTAAGCATGAAGCTAAATGTGTGGATATAGAATTCAGTGCAGAGTTTGGGATCACATGCAAACTTGTATGAATCATTATCAAGTAGCTGGAACCATAAGATGGATTCATAATATCATGGGAGAATTTACAGAGTTGAAAAGAAGACATAGTTTGCAGAAAAATTACTGTATTGATGAAAGAAGAGTGAGAAAGAGACAAAAAATAAAAGTAAAAATGGAATAGTAATAGAAATAGATGCTAAGTTAGCAAGAGGTGAAAAATAAAGACCAAATAAATACATTGCAAGTAATCAGAGACTTTAAGATTTGAACAGATATTAACAACACAGAAGAGCAGAAAACGTTGAGAGAAAATGTGGAAATAATTTTATAGGAGCCATAGGCATTGGTCACTATTTTATTGCCAATTTCAGGAAGAATTTCATCAGGGCTTGTAATAAATAAAGAGTAAGTACATTAAGATTAAGCTGTCGGGAGTAGAAAGGACATTGCCAGAAGCCCTGCAGTGGGTCCCAGTCTCCGGTGACTTGACAGCACAAAGCAAATTAAGGAAGTGAGACTTTGAGAAGCAACTGGGTCTGGGACTGGTCAGTGATGCTCTGGGCAACAATGATGAAGGCACCCCAAGTCTGCCCCCATTTACGGGGCTCACAGAGAGGAACAGATGACTCAGGACATAGTGGTAATCCTAAATTGACAGATAAGGATATTATAACTGGAGGAAGTATCAGATGGCTTGGAAGGCAGCAGGGATTGCAAGGATCTCACGCTGATGAGGATCCTGGGTCCTTGAGGGCTCCTTCTGGTGAGGACAGTCAGATGAGCAAAGATGTTCTTACATCAGGAGGTGGGAAGGATTAAAGTGATAAAGATTTTTCCCTCCCCTTCCTGCTCAGTTCTCAAGGAACCAGAACATCTTCAGCTGTGTAAATCACTTGAGTGTCTGGGTGTTCAGGAACCACTGAGGTCTCCAATGTGACCGGCTGCAAAAATTAAATTTCAGAATGTCAAAGGAGGCCTATAAGCAAGAGTAGACCTGATTGTAAACTGAATGTGAAGTAATTTTTCCTCATATTTATGTAGAATGGCTCTCAGCACTGCTACTTTTGTTAATTATG
This sequence comes from Petromus typicus, assembly GCA_004026965.1. Classification (NCBI taxonomy): domain Eukaryota; kingdom Metazoa; phylum Chordata; class Mammalia; order Rodentia; family Petromuridae; genus Petromus; species Petromus typicus. The sequence goes on from PVIR01021905.1 coordinate 15,663, forward strand.
TTTACTACACAAATATTTAAAAGTATATAAAGAACTTCAACAGGAAATAGTTACTTGGACTTATAAATTTTTATGATGAAAAGTAATAAAATTACCCTCAATCAGCAAGATATGAGAGCATGGCATAAAGATACACCAGGTGTTTTCTCATATTTAGTAATGTCTCTGTTTTTCAGAGTGTCTTCTTTTTCCCCATGGATGTGACACGCCTGATATCTTAATTTCCCTAAGTCCCTATGAGAGTTCTTTTCAGATTCCACCAATGTGTGGCCACATGTAGACTATGATGATGGCAAAGCAAGATAAGTCATTACTCCCCTGAAGTGATTCTGGGAAGTCACATGGAAATCATCAGACACCAGACATCATCATTTACCTGCCATTTTTGGATTGTGCTGGTAGAACGACTGACACTGATGTTGTTGATAGCAGATGTATGAGTGGTAGCATCTAGGAATTCTGAACATTCTTCTGGGAGACACCCAAGTGGTGCTATGGCCTCACAGTCTCAGCAGAACTGCAATTCTGGTTCCTTTGATCTGAATTCCACTTCTAGGTTTAGCTCTAAAATCCTATGTTAAGTCACCTTCTTAAAACAATCGCAGAAACTTGTATTTTCCTGAATAAACTCTAAATGTAAAATGTATATGAGGTGGTACTGAAAAAAAACACTCTAAGTTTCAAGAATACATTTATTTTTGTTCAAGATAAAATGTTTACTTCTGAAATTCAGATGACAAGAAATACTTCTAGATTCTTTGTGACTGTAACGAATATGCCTTTCAAGGCATTTTCCTTCATAGGAGCAAGAGAAATAGAGATTAACTAAATGCAATTTCTATTTTGACATGAGAAATTCTAACTTTTCAATTTCCAGGTTTGGATTTCCACAATCTATCATTCTGCAAGTGCTCTTGCAAGAGCCTCTGTTTCCACTGAATTCAATGTCCTTTAGAATTTAAGCTGAGAAAAACCTAGTGATGAATATACCCTGACGTTGATTTATATTTAATTTTTATTTTCATTGGCACATGTTTTCAGTGTGTAGTGATTATATCCATTTGGAAGAGTTGGCACATATGTGTAGCCAACCTTTGCTTAACCTTTTTATGTACCCTTTTCCACCCACTCTCCTCTCTTCCTCCCTAGTTTTCATCTGAAATGTTAGTCTTTATTTTTTAAACTCTAAAGGTGTGCTATTTTGTAGATATTTATATAGCCTAATTTTCCAAGATTTAAAATCATGTGGAATTAATTAATAGTAGTTGGAATTCAGTATCACTAAAATGAAATATATGTACGATAAGATAACCATTAGTGATTTCAAACCTTCTTCTTTCAACTTTCTGAGGTGACTCACTGTTTGCTTTATCATCAAGTCCTAAAGGACAATGTTTCCTAGTGAGCTCTCTGTTCTATGACTTTCCAGACTTTGAGCGATGATTTATTATAGAATCATTTTAATTTTTTTACTCTGGTGTAGAATATTTTCTAATAAGTGTATACCAGGATAATTGGTAGTTAACTCTTTAAATTCTTCAGATATTTGCTTCACTGCAATTGAAATTTAATTAAACATGAAATGTTATAGAATTTTATTTCGTATAGTAACGGATAATAGTGAAGACCTATTCTGTTATATCCTGAAAGCAATGGAATCTATTATGTTCTCTGTTGTATAGTCAATGGTAAAAATAAGATTGAATTCTTGATGATTCTTGAATATTGTCATCTGAATAAATAAATGACTGTCAAACCTTTTAACCATTATAGAATAGTAGGAATACTTTTCTTCCCAATTAACTATGTTCATAAATTAAATTATGTGGCACATATGAAACAAACTAATAGATTCTATACTGCTTTCTCTTGATTCTCTATTTCTGTTCTTGGCTGATACACTTTGTTTTCCAAATATATTAAATTTGAGTATAAATTTGGACTTGAATGTATTCAGTTACAATTGGATACTATATAAATATGGTTACATGTTTATAGTAGTAGAGCCCCAATCACTCAGCCATACTAGAGAGACATACAGTAATGTAGCTAGTTTAAACGGCCACTAGGGATGGACACTTGAAGTTACAGGTAATTTCAAGCTTTCTTATGTTTAACTATATAGGTATGGACCATAAACTTAATTACTTTGTAATCCTAATTTTATGATACATGCGAATTTATTCATGGTGACCTTGCTCCAAACTATAGTTAAACAACTCTTAATTCACTTCATTAACAAAAAATGCTTAGCAATGAACCCTCAACGTGATATGAAATGCTTCATCATATAAATTTTCTATATAATGATTTGTTTACTGTAACATTTAATGACAGTACAAGATCCTAGATAAACTGAGTCAGTATGCTAATTTTTTGTTTTATAAATGAATCTTCAGTGCAACTGTGGCTGTGAGTTTTTTAAAGTTTACTTGTCTATAGTTCATTGATTCACATTTATGTCTTTCTAGTGATCTAAATATCATAATGGAATCCTACACTACAATTAGTACTCTTTTTTCAGTTCAAAAACTAAGTGGAGCCAGGGTATTTAATAAAGATCCAGTTCATTTGTACTTACTTTAAAACTCATTAATCATTTGGTAGGTTAGACCAGTCATACTTTGTGTCAAAGAAAATCGGGACTGGAAAGTAACAAATACAGTTAAAATGGATTTTAAGAAATGACTACAATAAAGGGGGGAAATGCTCTCAATATAGAACTGGGCTCAATTCCTCCCCTAAAATAGTTTCAGAATAAAATGTATTTTTACTGCTTTGATTCAAGTTCTGCTCTAGTTTTCACTGACAGTTATGGTTCCATGACTTTCATAAAGTTACACTCATCATTAGATTACTGGCTCTTTCACCTCGGACTCATATTTGCTGCACTGGGGACTTTGTCTCTGCCGCTCCTGAAGGGTCAGCCCTTCACTGGAGAGTCTAACTCTCTGGGCATTGCTCCAGATGACAGCCCATAGAAGTTTGGTGAGCACAGGCTCTGAGTCATAAGGGTCTGTCTATAGAAAACAGGTTGGAGACCCAGAAACACAGAAATGAGATAGAGTCCCGGATTTCTATGTCTAAGAGACTAAAATAGGGATCAGAGGCTGAGTTAATGTCCTGGTTCATTTTGTTCATGAACAGAAAGATATCACTAGTTTAAAAAATTGGACTCATCACTCAACTGAAATCCCCTTTTTCTAGACACTCACTGACCATGGACTGAGCAGAACAGTCCTCCATCCACTGCTTTTCCTGTAGGTCTGAGTTCACTCAGGACATGGAACTTCAGTGGCTTTTCTGGGAAACAAAGATGCTTCCACATTGGCTCATTAAAACCTACTTCCCTCACCTCTACTCTTCCCTTTTATACCACTTTCTATCTCCTAAAATTCTCTGTTCAGCTTTTTTTTTTTTTTTTGAGACAAGGTCTTACTTTGGAGTTCAGGCTGGCCCTGAGCTCAGCCTCAAACTCACATCATAGCAATCCTCCTGCCTCTGCCTCCCGAGTGCTGGGATTACAGGCGTGAGCCACCACGCCCAGCACTGTGGTATGTGGTACTGGTTGCTGCTGGGTATGAGTCTCCACACCCAGTATGGTATGTGGTTACCGGGGATTGAACCCGGGTCCTTGCGCTTGCAAGACAGGCGCCAGAACCACTGAGCTAACTTCCCAGCCCATGTTCAGCCCTTTTGAAAATTACTGTTCCTTTGTACATCTGTCTGTCACCAAGTTTGAAAAGGAAAAATAATCACTTAATTGGAAAGAAACTCGATAGACTGTTCAGTCAAATAGAGTTTGGAGACATTAAATTGTTTGATAGATTTTTGTTCTTTCACTTGAAATGTCATCCGTGCATCTATTAGAATACAGCAATGGGAAAAGGAAAGTCCTAAAATATCTCTGTAATAAATATTAACACTAAATGTTACCTCCTCTCTGAGTAAACATAACTTATTCTATCTTCTAGAAACACGATTTGGATAAAAAATATGTTAATAAAGGATGGATCAACCATTTTATGTAAACCAGTAAGTTTTCATCAATGTGTTCACTTCCTAGGTGAAATTTTATTTTAATTTTTATTTATTTATTTTTTTTTTTTGAGACAGGGTCTCGCTTTGTGGTTCAGGCTGGCCCTGAGCTCAGCCTCAAACTCACATCATGGCAATCCTCCTGCCTCTGCCTCCCGAGTGCTGGGATTACAGGCGTGAGCCACCACACCCGGCACTGTGGTATGCGGTACTGGTTGCTGCTGGGTGTGAGTCTCCATGCCCAATATGGTTTGTGGTTACCGGAGATCGAACCCGGGTCCTTGCGCTTGCAAGACAGACGCTGGAACCACTGAGTTAACTCCCCAGCCTGAGAACTTTTACCTATATATAATATGACAAGACAATTCTCTTTTTTCCCATTCCCTCACCCACCCTACAACCTCCCCATCCCCTATGTACATAGGCTTTGTTTCCTTTTTTATTATTATCACATTTTCCACTCGTTACTTACCTCTACATCCCATTTTCTTTTAAATATTTTCTATTTCCACAATATCTACTATATATGAAAATGTCATTGTAATACCAGCTTTAAAATGTCATGTAAGTCAAAAATGGCTAAAACTTCAAATGAGACATCCTGAGGCATAGTCTCCTACCTTTAAGCCTATGAAATCAAACAGTTTCTCTTTCCAGAATAAAATGGGGACAATATGTTGAACTCGTAATCATATTTTTAAAAGTACACATAGGACAGAAGAAAGACTTCACAAGTCCTTAATGAGCCCCACACTTAACCTAACAAACAACACTAAATCTTTGTTCTTGAGAGCAGAATCCTATGCCCCTGTACCGACTCCTGGTTGGCCTCTCTGTGATGGCTTCACTCTGATGACATTTCTCTCCCTGAGCTTGGGAGCTCTGTGAAACACCTTCTGAAATCTAGGTGTGAATAGCCTTGCATCCCAAGCTCACATTCCCTACACACAGAGGCAGCACCGCATGGAGGCCATCAAGGTTTTTGGCTGGTGCTCTCCGGAGCCATGACACAAACTATTCATGAATCTTCAAAGATGACTGAGAAATACTGTGCTAGAATGTGGAAGCGGAAACAGACCCCACCAAGGCAGTGAGCCCCGTGAGAGCTGGTCCTGTCCCCGGAAGCTGTTCTGTCTCTCAGGAGCCCTCGCTGATGTACCAGTGAATTTTTTGTATTTAAAATTGTAAAAATTTTATTAAATAATGTCATAGCACCAACCTTTTTGTTTTCTACTGGTGAAGTACGCAAAGGTCATTAAAGGTTTTTGATCAAGATTAACTGACATACTTTGAACACTATTTAGTACATGTTTTTACAAATATATATAGATGTATTTGCATGAATATGATGAAATTTATTTAATGAGACCTGCAATATACATGTGTTTATACGTAAGTAATTATGTTGATAGATGAAGTTAAGAACATACTCTATAACCAATATATATTTCTCTTTACTTAAACTCTGGGCATTTTAATTTGTGCTATTTGAAACATTATACAGAAAACATTATACAGATATCTACTACATTTCTTATTTATTGGTACATTATAAATACACATCATCATTGCATTCAACATTGAAAGTTTGTACCAGGATATGACACAACTTGATTCTCATTTTTCCCCATCCCCCACCCAACCTGCAACCCCCACCCCCCTATACACATAAGCTTTGTTTCCTTTTTTTTTTTTTTTTACATTACTATCACATTCTTTTTCCACATTTTTAATGCTGGTCCTAAAGCCTTGCAAAAAATATTATTCTTAGTATCTTCAAAATTCTTAAATGTCTTACAACTTCTCTGTTACTTAGATTCTATAATAGTTCTCATTTTCTTATTCTTGTGTTGTATACAGGAATTAAATTTGAAAATGTATCAAATAACTTTTTGATAGTGTTGTTATACAATTGTGACAAAACCAACCACAGAATCTCGGTAGAAGGAGAGTAGGCAGTGAGGAGCTCAGGAGCCGGTGAGTTGCTAGGTGGACCAGACTTCGGCTCTGGGTGTTTCTCAGCCTTGTCCTGGGACCTCTGGGATGAATGCACCTGTAGTTTATACCATGACTGCAGAGGCCGAAGAGAAGAAGTCAGAGCAATTACATGCTTTCCAAGTCTCTGCTTCCAGCACCAATGGGAACACTCATTCTCCAAAGCAATTTATATATTCACACCAGGACTCAAGAAGTTATCTCACAAGAGATGTGATATTTACTCCTGTAACTAGTGAGAATGAAGTGTTGGAATATAATGGGAGATACAGCTGAAGCCTTCAATTGGCAATCTTCAATAATTGAAATGGTCAGAAGCACATTATTTTTTGCTATTTGAAATGTTTTGCCTCTTGTTTAATACACAGGAAAATATCAGTATCAGCGAGGTTTTCAGATATTTTAACTGATGAAGATCTTTTCTCATGATAATTATTTGTGGAAATTCTGAGAATAAAAAGCTAGGCCACTAAGCTATCAATATTTGAATTGAGTGACTATTGTGTTCTATTCAACAAGTTCATTATACATGCTTTTAGAACTGACTTCATTTTGACATTGAGCTGTATATTCAAATATGCACCCCCGATGACACTTCCCTGGTGCCTGATGCGCTGATGATTAGACTAAGAACTGTCTTTCAAGAAATATTGTATGACAGACAGCATCTTGATTAAGACGAACTTTAATTAAGATAATGAGGCGGCTTAGTTATCCGTTTGGTATGAAAAGGCCTGAATCTTTAAAATAACATTAAAAGTAATGAAAAAATTTCCATTTCCTTATTCAGCATACCAGTTAGATTTGTAGAAGGTAACATGTCTGCCTGTGGCACAGGTGGATGGACACCTATTTGAAAGCACTGCCAACAGTTTCTTAGTGATCTAATACAGTGGATGGTACTGAGCAAAAAATCTCATGTAAGGCTACCAGTCAAGAAATTTTGTTTGAGAAAATTAAAGAAAAGTAACAAAAGTTAAACTGAGTCTGAGAGGTTCTTAAAAAAAACCTAGATAATGTTATCTCTTTTTATTTCTTTCTTAATCTATATCTTCCAAAGTAATTATATAGTATCTTACATTTTGGCTTTCACTGCTTACAGTGGAACAACTTGTATTGGTGTCCGTGTTTATTTTCTGCTGCTATACAACAAATAACCTTAAATATAGTATCTTAAATAGCTAAACTTTTTCACTAATAAGTTCACAGAGGTCAGGATTCCAGGTATGAGTTAACAAAATGTTGGGTGCCTCCATACTATCTGACTTGATCCTCACAATATTTTTCAGTTCATTCAATTTACTATCAAATTTGAGTTCCTTGCAAATCTATATATATATATATATATCCTTGCAAATATATATATATATATATTTTTGCTAGCTGTAATCCAGATATTTCTCCCATCTACCTGAATGTCTTTCCATAGTTATTGTATTATCTGTGAAAGAAATAAGGAACATAAGTATTTCAACTCATAATAAAAAATTAAAAAGCTGATCTCTTATTTAGAGATATTTATCTTTAACAGTATACTCAATGTTATAATATACTATTTTAAAACAAGATTATTTTAGCATTCCATGCGATTAAATATGTGTAATATTTTACTGATTTTTTAAGGCAGAGACCCATTGGTATGATTGTCTTAGCTGTCTTGAAAGAGAGAATAGGTTAAGAATAAATATCCCATAAAGAAAAAGATCTTGGAGTCTCTCTACTTGAAAAGATTCAGATTTGTTGCCCAGGGATACAAAATAGAAATGGGTGAATATCAGTGGGAAAACATTAGGGAATACAAATGTGAGGAATCAAGGCTGTACCATGCTCGTCCAGGTACTGCACATAGAAGTCTATGTCTGAAAAAGCCTTTACAGTAACTTTCACTGATGGATGAAGGAATAGAATGTGGCCTAATACTCACTCATTCCAAGTGAGTCCTGGGAGTATGCATAATTATTAGACAGAAAGAATATTAAAAACAAGCTGAAGGTGATACATGTATTAAAATCAAAATACACATATTAAAATAAATTCTAGATATGTAAACTTATTTGTGCAAATTATTTCTTTTTCAGTATCAGGGAATCAAGAATTTTACTTTAAAGTCTATCTCCAGAAATTTTTAATTTATTTTTTTCAGATATGATTTTACTAGTTTGCTAAGTTGCCAAGACTAAACTCAAAGTTGCAATTCTCCTTCTTAGAGTGTTGTTGATATAGGGAAGAACAAAATGTAACTCCCAAGCTGGTAGATGTCAAATACAATTTCATGTTCCCCCAAAACTGACAAATGAATTTGAAGGAATAACAGAGATTAAAAATTAGAAATTGGGCGTGGGGGTAGTAGGCGTGGGGATAGAAATGGCTCCTCAGAAACAGGAGAGGTGCTGATTGGGTTGCCATAGAACTCACTTCTCTGGGAAAGTTTTATAGAACAAAATCATAAGGTGGAATAACGTGGGTCAAAACTATAGTCCACCAATAAGACTGCAGTTATAGATCCTTGGTTAATATTGATGAAATTTTAGCAAGGCCTTATGGATAAGCTCATTAACCTTGATCAATAACCTAGTCTTAGTGTTGTCTTTAATCTTAGTAGTCTTACTCTTAGTGGGTGAGAGAGGGTGGCCCATTCCTATTGAGATAAAGATTGTTTATATGGGAAATCCCAAAAGAGTGATGCCAGTAATCTCAAGTTTCTGTTTATCTGTCAGAGAAACATGTTCATCTGGCCATTGTGACTTTAATCTCTGATAGATGGGCCTCAAACCACAGTTCTAATGTGTTCTCATCTTCTACATTGACTGCCTCAAGGACCCAGCCCTGTCTGATTGCCTGTATTTCTGCCTAATTTAGTTGTCTATAGTACTGGGATTACGGAAATGTGTCGGGGTTCACTTGAGGGCTTGTGACCACTGCAGGATCCATCCCAGGAACTCCAAAACTCCAGCCAGAGATGGTTTGTGGAAATATGCAGGTCCTGACGTCCTCTGTGTTTCATTTCACTGATTGTGGTATGCTGCTCTACATGTTCTGCTAGGTCATCCTTCATTTTTGTGGGAGTTTAGAGTATGTGCTTTGAATTTTGCTTAATATGTTTATTTGTACTCAGGTAACCATCCCTTTTCCTTTCCAAGGCCAGCTGGTGTGCCTCATGTCTGCATGTACACTATATAAGTCGGTACAATCCTAATAAACCTTGCTTTCAGCCATCAACAGTTATCCTTGTCAGTTTTTTAACTGATAGTCATCAGTCACCAACTGGTGGGTGATTCGTAGCTTCCAGCCACCAGCTGGGAGTTGGCTGCCAGCCATCAACTGGTACAACTGTTGTCTGTCCACAACTGTTATCCCTAGGAAAGGTGTTGCAATTGCTAGACAGAAATTAATTGCCTGTTTTTGTATAGTGCTAGAATAAAAACCATAATAAGAACCCATTTAGAGCTTCAGCAAAGGCATTTCATTGCTATGGATATGATATTTGCTTTTAAGACACCAGCTGCTCAGCAGAATTTCCAGCTCACTATAGATCTCTGTTAATGTCACTGCATAAAAATAAGTATTGGAACACAAAATTACTTAAATTAAGTAACTTTCTCCTTCCCTTTCTCTTATAAATACAGAACATGACTAATCTTTTTAGATAGATAAACACAATATGAAACACAAATATACATTTTGAAAAGAACCAAAATGATAAACATGGATTTAGAAATTGTTATGTAAAAATATTACAAATACTTCCAAAATGACAGGCAAATTACATAGAAGAAACTGGTATATTTGTATATTTGAAGTAATGTATTTCTTGATTACAATGGACAATTAAACAATGATTTCTTTAAGAATTCTTTAAAGGACTCAGAATGACATTTAAGTAACAAGTTGAAACAATCAATGCTGAATAATATCATTTTAAAAATAAATATGGATGTTTTAATTGCTCTATATTTTGACTGGTGAATTAATTTATTAACTTGGTTTTAAAAGAAATCCAGTATTTGGTCAGCCAACCTCTAAGCATACCAAGAATTAAGAATAAAATCTAACAAGATTTTTAAAAATATGAATTCCTATGGTATGACTTGAAAATACTTGGTAGTGAAGATTAGAACAGTTTTTAGATTGGGGATTTTTTGTCAAGGAATTCATTTTTTTTTCTTATTTTTCAGTTGTTCAAAAGAAAAGTCTGTCCTCTTTTCTTTCCTCACTTGATAATGAAAAGTTTCTCTGATGGTGTATCTGTCACAAAAGTGAACAAACATGGGGAAAACGTGAAGAGACTGAAAGAGAGGTAGAGCAGTGTACAGCAGCAGCGCGACTAGGAAACACTGGTGCTTTCTGGGACATGCCAAAGCTGCAAGTTCTAGAAATGGATATTAAATATTTTTCAAGAAATATAATGTATTAATTTGGGTCCAAGAAAAATTTTCATAGTTGGAAAAGTGATAGATATTAACTGTAGAAGTGAAAAAAATTGATAAACATCATAAAACATCTCTGTGGGTAAGATTCTAATCATTCTTCTTGTAGCAATAATTCCTTAAATCCAACAGATCCTTTGCTATTTCTTGTCTCAAGTCTTCTTACATAAGACTTTGATGTTGTTGGTTAGATTTTAACTTTTCCTTTAGGAAAATAATCTTCTGCTTTGTAATATTTATCAGTTATTTCTGAGTATTTCTCAAGAAATATTTTCTTTAACTTCTAAGTTTTAACGTGCACCAAAATCTATATTGAAAACACTTTTCCTTTCTGTATAACTTTCATAATTATTGTGGGCATAAATTTTTTTTCATTTACATATCAAATTAAGATTTCTGTCCTAAGGTACTTGTATTTAAAAACAATTATTTACATTGTTATCATACAATTCATCAGGATGTCAAAACTTGTTCTATGATGATTGTCATCTCAACAAAACCAATAATAACAGAAATTCATAGCTGCTTTCAAAGTAAACCATATTTTGCTCTTTCTCTTTCCCAGATACCAATTCCTATTGATGTGAGAGATTTGGGAAAGTCAAAAGCTGCCTGGAGAAAGAGGTGTGACCTTCAGATTGCAAGATCCTGGACGCAAGCCTGGAACAGTTCCCAGAGCCTTTTCTGAGGCCTTCTCCTGAGAACTGAAGCAGGTACTCCATTGGATGCCATCGATCTGAAATCGGATTCGGGCACAGGACCTCAGCACTGAAGCTCTCTCAGATTCCTTGAGATTTAGAAAGCACGAAAGGACACATCGGCACCATGAAGCCGTCACTGTCATGACGTTCTCTGACCAACTGTGTTGGGATTCTCAGATGCAGTGTGTACTTTTACTTTTGCTCTCACACTTTTTATACTACTTGGTACAAGCTCTCTCTGAAGAGTCGACTTCTCTCCCATTCTTCATTTTTATTTCTCAAATAAGCTTTATCTTATGCTGTACCCGTCTTGTGGATTTGCTCTATATAACTTTCTCAGGGAGGTGGCCTGGTTGACAATCTGTTTCAGAGTTCTCCTGTCCCTCAAGGACTATTTCTATTCCCCATTCCCATTTCCCATTCTATTTGCTATTCTTCTTCCTCCAAAATTTTTCTTACTCTTAACCTCTATTGTTACTTAGAATTCATCCTTCAATTACAGGAATCATGAACTTGTTGTATTTGACCTCTTGCAACTAGGAGGCTACATATTTCCCCCATATATCAGTTTTACTGTCAGCATTTTTCATATTTTTTAGATCCTAGTTAAATTTTCTTCTTTCTCTACTGCACTGCAGTAGATCAAGATATCGTACTTATTTTTTAACAGATTACTTTCTAGAATATATTATGTGAGACTGGTAGAAATGCCAAAAATGAAGTCCTTGAGAAAGAAAGAAATGAAGAAAAGAACAACTAAGTAACACAAAGGCAATGAGAAAAAACTAAAGAGTAGAAAAATAAAAACAATTTTTAAGGGATAAGATGGAAACTATTTTAATAATTTTTCAAAAAGATCACTTTAAGACTTTCAAAATAAGCAGTATTATTGGGCAGGGTGTTTTGCAAGTAAAGCTTATTCATTTTGAAATAATAGATGGGGAAATCAAGAATTGAGAGAGGCCTGTTTTCTTAGACACTGTAGTGTATAATTAAATCTGAATTATGGTTTTAATATCAAAATGGAAAATCAGAGAACCTAGGAATGATATAATCTGATATTTACAAGTGTATGATTTTGAAAACAAAGAGACTAGGACATAATAGGTAACACTATTGAGCTTTTAATGAGAAAATATTAAGAAATGGCTTCACATTTGCCAAGCTAAAGAAATCCATGGAAGAAACTGGAATTTAAAATATAAATTCAATTTTACAATAAATTTGGAATATTGGTAGAACTTTAAAAATTTTGCTTAGAGGAGAAATTTAGGCTAAGGATGAAGACACGTATCTCATTTTCAGTAAAGAAATACAGAAGTACATACACTTTGTATAAAATTGTATGCCAACTATATGCATAAAATAATTCCTGATTAAGATGGACATTATGTTTATTTTAATTTAACTAAAATTTAAAATACCATAACTGATTCCCAAAGATCCTAGAGAACCTGCGACTGCAGAAGCATGGGACCAAGGCTTGCCTTTTCCTAGAGCATCTTCAGAGGAAACTGTAATTTAAATTCTATCTCTGCTTATTTGAGATTTAAGTCCTCTGTCATTTCTGGAAGGAATGTCTTTTGCAAGGACCTGAAAGCTCTGCCTTTGAAAAGTAATCACCAAAAAATATAGAGCCTCCTTTAATCAATCACTAAGCTAAAATTAAAATGGATTAAAGGTCTAAATATTAACAGAAACACTGAGTCCGCTGGAAGATTGGGCAGGTGGAACTCCTGAAGATACTGATGTAGGTGAAAACTTTAAACGGAGCACCTTGAAACCACACTCTTATGCAAAATATATTGGATACACATGTTTAAATACCACATTATCTCTGTAGTGTGAGAAACCAAAACTGTTAGCAGGATCCAAAGTGTTTGTTAGATATTGGGAAACAGGAATAAAATGTTGAAATAAGATGGAGCACAAGGAGAGAAAGGGAAGTAAAAGGACAAGAAAAAAGTACAGAAGGAAATCATGGAAATAAAGATTTTATAAATGAAAGATGGAGAGGGGTTTAGAGCTGGGAAGAG
>PVIR01021906.1:0-28886 GCA_004026965.1 Petromus typicus
TGAGCCACCACGCCCGGCACTGTGGTATGTGGTACTGGTTGCTGCTGGGTGTGGGTCTCCACACCCAGTATTGTTATGTGGTTACCGGGGAATCGAACCCGGGCCCTTGTGCTTGCAAGACAGGCACTGGAACCACTGAGCTAACTCCCTGCCCCCCATAGCTGGGATATTAATAGCTGTAGTAACAGCTAGAGAAGGATGGTCCCTTCGGGCTTGGGAGGGTAAGGACTCCCTGCTGTTGCTATGTCTAGAGTTCCTAGCTATTCAGCGGTTCCTCTAAACCATGCTGCATCCCTGTGTTAAACTCTTCTCCAGTGGCCCCTGTGAGATTTTCTGCCAGGCTCTAATGCAGGCTTTATTTAAAAGAAAAAGTAATGATCAAACATGCAGAAAAGGGCCAGGGATTTGACTTAGTGGCACCACATCTGCTTGGCAAGCCTGAGTTGGAGAGGGGATCAGGGAGAAAGATAAATAGAAACCCCTGTGTCTATCTTACTAATTCAACAGATGTTATGTCTCCTTGTTCTATTCCCTTCAGATTTCTAAAACACAAAACATTTTACAAAGCAGGTGTAATAACACACCTGTAATCCCAGCTCTGAGGAGACTGAGGCAGGAGGATTTCCACAAGTTCCAGACCAGCCTGGGCTACATAGTGAGTTTAAGGTTAGCCAGAACTAATGTCTCAAAAAACCAAAGAAAGACTGCAGATTTACCAAATGACCTCCATCTATTTCCTCCTCATCTTTATCAAAGATAAGTGCTACCCTAAAGCTGGTGTATATGAATCATATTATTATATCTCTCTTACTTTTGCATGTATCTATATGCCATACACAGCATGCTTTTACTTCTTTTTAAATTTGCTTAAACAACATGATGCTGTATATATCCTTTTAGAACTTAACTTTTCAATTCAGAATTATCTTTCTCAGCTTTATGACATTATAACACATTGGTTTATCTTACCGGTCAATAATTCCATCATACAATCTAATCAGAGTTCATCATATGTTACAATCACAAACAAAAGTACAATTCTTTGTCGTTTTCTTTGAGACAGAGTCTTGCTTTATAGCTCAGGCTGGCCCTGAGCTCACTATGTAGCCCAGGGGAACCCCAGACTCATCGCAATCCTCCTGTCTCTGCCTCCTTAGTGCTAGGATTACAAATGTGAGTCACCATGCCCCACATTGTGGTATGTGATTACTGGGGACTGAACTTAGGCCCTTGTGTTTGCAAGGCAGGTGCCAGAACCATTGAACTAAATCTCTGACCCGTTATTTGTTTTGCAGTACTGATAATTGAACCCAGAGCCTTTTCACTGAGCTACATCCCCAGCTTTGCATGTTTCTACCTCCCCAGGAACTAGGATTACAGTCAGGTACCACCATGGCCACTTGTAATTCACCCTTTGCCAAGTTTCCTGCTGCATAGGTGCAAATGTGCCTCTAAGAAAGGAATTATGGATGTAACATCTCCCTGTCTTCTATCCTGCTGGCTCTTCTATTCAAAGTAGTTGTACCAGTTTATGCTCCCACTACTGATGATTTACTACATAAATTAGAAATGTTCTTCCATCTACCAACAGATTGGAGTCTCTTTGTTTGACTCCAAGGGTGGATCAATAAGTATATCACTATATCTCTGAAATCTGTGATGTCTTTCCTGAAAGCATCACCAGAAATGAACATACTTCATGACAGCTAGGGAGGAGGTTCCCAGCCCTCCGCCAGATGTCTCCTGACTGCTATTGTACTTAATCACTTCTGTGAACACTTGTATGAAGACAGGCAAAGCCCTGGTTCATAGAGCAGTTGTTGTGAGCTGGGAGTGCAAAGGCCACCTACTGCTCTTTCTCTTCCAAGAGTCTGGGTTTCATTATTGGTAAGAGTGCTGCAGAGTAAGGTTCTCTGGTACCCAAGTGGAGGGAGAAGAAAGAGGTGTCAAGTGCAGCCCAGCTGCATGCCAAGTCCAAAGCATTGTGGGGGAAATGACTTGGGCCAGTTGGTCAGAGACTGGCACAAGAGCAGATGCATCCCATTCCTATGATGATCATATGTGCAGACAAGGCCCAGTTGGTCAGAGACTGGCACAAGAGCAGATGCATCCCATTCCTATGATGATCATATGTGCAGACAAGGCCCAGCCTTTCACTCTCAGATTCAAAGGGCCACCAATCTCAGTTGACTAACACAGTCAAGTCAGCAAGGAAAGATCAGTCTTATTTGGAAGGCAAAAAATGTCTTTATAACTAGCTTTAGCATCTTGCTTTGTATAATAAAAAGCCCATAGGGCTGGGAGTATAGTTCAATAGTAGATCATATATTTAGCATGTATAAGGCCCAGGGTTCAGTCCCTAACAATACATTATGCTGGCTCTGAAACTCACCATGTAGCCAGGCCAGCCTCAAACTCAGAGCTATCCTCCTGCCTCTGCTTCCCAAATGCTGGGATTATAGGCATGAGCCACCACGCCCAGCATTGTAGTGTGTGGTTACTAGGGATCAAACTTGGGACTTTGTGCTTGCCAGGCAGACACTGGAACCACTGAGCTAAATCCCTGGCCTAATACATTATTATTTATAAAAAAAAAAAAATACAAGGCATAGCTCCTCAGAATGGGCGAGAAAACTACGAAATGGCCAGAGCTCGAATAAGCAGTGTATATATCCAAAGCAGGGCTCTAGGTGCTGCTGGGAGGCAGCTGACACCATCAGAGCTGCCGAGGGCATCCAGGGCAGTGTTCTCAGCATGGTTGGTAAGGCAAAGACCCAGGGTGCACTCAGTTCCACGCCTAGGCGGGCTCTAGACTCAGCAGGGACCCCGGAAACCATGTCCACACCCTGTCTTCCCTGTCCATTGTCAACTATAGGATTTAAGAAGCTCCCTCCTCTGCTGACCTTCAGACAGCAGTTGTCCACCCAGAGTAATGCAGCCCTTCCAGGGGACAATGTCTGCCGGCAAGTCTGGTGGCCACAACTTGGGGGGAGGTGCTACTGTCACCCAGTCAGTGGAAGTGAAGGATGGTACTTGGCATCCTGTAACAGCAGCTCCCATGACAAGGAACTCAGTAATAAGAACAGTTCCCTTCTGTAAATTGGACCAAGACCAACTGCTTAATTTCCTTTTCAAGAGTCCTGCCCTCATTCTGCACATCTGCTAGTCATCCCGCTGATGGTCATGTCTACCTGAAGTCCCCATGCACCACTGTGGTCCTCTGCTGCCTGGGAAGATGGAGAGGAAGCCACTGGATGAGCCTCTCCATTGCTGGGATGGTGCTGGTTTCGGCAGCTCGGTACTGCTTTGTCCAGGTTTGCACTTGGCGAGGAAGATAGTCTCCTGCAGGAGAGAGGGTAAGGACGTGGTGTGCCATTTCCACCACCCCTGAGGTTCAAAAATTCACTGGAGCGGTGAAATCCTTGGAGTGTACAGTATCCCTGAACATATTCCTGTGACGGGGAAACATCCCACTTGAGGCTCCTGCTGCCTCCAGCCACCTCATCCTGGGGGCTTGGTGTGGTCTGAGCACTGTTTTCTGCCTCACATCATCCAAGCCTGATCCCCAGCTCTCTTGAAGATCTTCTGAGCTTCCAAAAAACCTTTAATAAATCTCTTTTTGGGGACAATCATGACTGATGAAAGAGTATGAACTCTAAAGCCAGGCTGCCAGGGTTTAAGTCCCAGCTCTGCCATTTTCTAGCTGTGTGACCTTAGACACTCTACTTAACCTTTCTCTGGCTTACCTTCCTCACCTTGAAATGGTCCTCCTAGAGCCACTGGAAGGATAAACTAGGTAAAGCTCTCAGTGTCATTCACCTGTATGTGGTCTCAGCCTTTCAGGAGGCTAGGGCAGAGGGGTCACTTGAGCCGTGAGTTTAAGCCTGGGCAACACAGTGAAACCCTCACTTAAAACTTTTTTTAAAATGAAGGGGCTGGGGATTTAGCTCAGTGGTTCCAGCATCTGCCTGGCAAGTACAAGGTCCTGAGTTTGATCCCCACTAACCACATACAACAGGGCTAGGCATGGTGGATCACACTTGTAATCTCACCACTCGGGAGGCAGAGGCAGGAGTATTGCTGTGAGTTTGAGGCTTGCCTGGGCTACATAGTGAGTTCAGGGACAGCCTGAATTACAAAGTGAGACCATGTCTCAAAAAAAAAAAAAGTTTTAAAAATTAAAAATCTTCACAATACAAATGGTGGCAAGAAAGAAGAGCAAGTAGAACTCTTATACATTAAAAAAAGAAAAAAACAAACAACTCTCAGTAGTAGCATATTCCTATAATCCCAGCTACTTGGGAGATTGAAACAGGAAGATTCCAAGTTCAAAGCCAGCCTAGGCAACTTAGTGGGACCCTGCCTCAAAGTAAAAATAAAAAGATTGGAGATATAACTTATAGTAGAATGCCTCTGTTTTAGATCCTTAGTACCCAGGTTTAAAAACAAAAGACTTGGATTTTCAAGGCAGGACTAACTAAGTCCATCTTCCATTGAGCACACATTTGGTTGTTAACACTGCAAACCACGTAGACCCTACCAGTAGAGCTGACCCTACCAGTAGAGCTGAGGAAATGGCCAGCATGGAGAGCCAGGGGCTCCTGCCCACCTTGTTTCCCATAGTTGTTCAAGCCTGCAGCCTGGAGGTCTACGCTGTGGAGCTGGCATAGGACTCTGTTCATGGCAGTGTATATATCTCGTCTCTGGCTGGGCTCCAAGCCTGGCAGAGAGGGGTCTTTGTAGATACGGCCTGGGCAGTACTCCATCACATAGAAGGGTGTGCCGATGACACTGCAGAGAACAGACAGGGGTCTCAGGGCTCTGACTATTGCTGTCCACACAATCTGGGTGCTGGGGAAGGGCTCAGGCCTGGAGCACTGGCCATACTGGACATGTCCTTTTGCTTATGCACATAAGGAAGGTGAACAACTACCAAAGACACACATGTACATGCACACCACACACACACACACACACACACACATACACACACACACACCAGAGCCTGCTCTTTCTGCTCTTTGACATAAGGAAGGTGAACAACTACCAACGACACACATGTACATGTACACCACACACACACACACACACACACACCAGAGCCTGCTCTTTCTGCTCTTTGATCTAATTACCAAAACCAGCAGATGGATTTAAGTGTGGTGATATATAAAGCAAGACATTTGAAAGAGGAAGCTTTGGAGTCACATAGAGTTAGGCATATAGGGTCTCTGCCCTTTACTGCCAGTGTGACCCTGAGACACTTACTGAACCTCTCTAAACTTTGCTGTTGTTTTAATCTGTAAAGCAGATGCACCTCAAAGCATAGCTCTAAGAACTCAGGAAGTAAATATACAGAGAGTTTGTCATTAGGTCTGGTTGCAGTGTGGGGCCAATAGGTTCTTGTTATTGATGTTATTTTTATCATTATTTCATGGTATGAATGCCACATATACCACCTGATAGTTTTGCAGTCATTTTGCTTTTTTTGAGACAGGGTGTCACTTAGTTAAAACTGGCCTTGAACTCACTATATAGCCCAGGCTGGCCTTGATCTTGGAGTGATCCTCCTGCTTCAGCCTCTCAAGTGTTGGAATCACAGGTGTGCACTACTATATCCAGCTACCACATGACAGTTTTGACATGACCATCAACATGTCATTAATTCATTTGTTAGTCATTAGTAGAAATCAGTATACTACTCACAAAAGTAGTTTTAAAAATTCTAGAATTATAGATGTTTGTATTGACCGTAAAAACTTATACCAGCTATTGAAGAGGCTGATTATTTCAAGTTCAAGCCTAGCCTGGGCAACTTAGTGACTTGGTAAGAACTTGTCTCATTAAAAAAAACAAAAAGGGGCCGGGCATGGTGGCTCACGCCTGTAATCCCAGCACTCGGGAGGCAGAGGCAGGAGGACTCCTGTGAGTTCAATGCTGACCTCAGGGCCAGCCTGAACTACAAAGGCAAGACCCTGTCTCAAAAAAAGAAAAAAAAAAAAGCGCGTGTAGCTCAGTTGTATATAGAACTCCTGAATTCCATTTCCCTGGGTGCCCAAAATAAAACAAAACATGGTTATAACATAGTTTTTGGATAATTAGGGAAATTATCTATCAATGCACTAAATATGAAATATTATTAAAGTATAATCTCCATATTCATGGGTTCCACATCCAAGGATTCAACTAAACACCAATCAAAAGCATATGGAAAAGGGTTCAGTGGCACTATATCCGCCTCAAAAATGCAAGGTCCTAAGTTTGATTCCTGGTACTGAAAGAAACAAATTAGAAAAAACACTACATTTGCATTGAACACATACAGACTTTTGTTCTTGTCATTACTCCCTAAGCAACAGAGAATAACAACTATTTACATGGCACTTAACGTTGCATTAGATGTGTGTAATCTAGAGATGATTTATATGTGACGATTTTTATGTGGGAGCATATGTGTTGCACATTTGCAGATACCCTGGATTTCCTAAGTGACTGGAGCACCCTCAGGCTTTGATATCCTCAAGGCATCTGGAAACCATTTGCTCATGAAGCCTGGTAATTATCTTAGGTGTGATAATAATGTTATGGTGAAAAAGAAAATGTCTTCAATTTTAGAAGATGCATACTATCTGTAACTTACTTCAAAAGGTTTAACCAAAACAAAATATACAATGCACATATACATATGCCTCCACATACACTTACAGAAAAAAAATATGGTACATATCAACAATGTTTTAATCTGCATGCATGGAACTAGATGCTTATGATACTGTCTTCTTTCATTTTTCTTTTTCAAAATAGTCATAATGAATTGAGATAGAGACTCAAAAAGTATGCTTCAAAGTGGTTTAAAACTGTATAGAAGACCACAATAAAAATTAACAAAAACAAGCAGATCAGGCTGGACATGGTCAGCACTTGGGAGGCTGAGTTAGGAGGATCACTGTGAGGTTTGGGGTTTTTTTTGAGACAGGGTCCCACTTTTGTAGTTCAGGCTGGTCCTGAGCTCAGCCTTGAACTCACAGCAATCCTCCTATCTCTGCCTCCCGAGTGCTGGGATTACAGGCATGTGAGCCACCACACCTGGCGATCACTGTGAGTTTTAGGCCAGCTTGGGCTCAATCGCAAGTTAAAGACTGCCTGAACTGCATAGTGAGACTCTGTCTCAAAAAACTCCCCCAAAACAAAACCAAATAGATAAAACTAGGTGGATACATATTTTTAGATTAGGAAAGAAAGTTTTTACCAGTCTCCATGAAAACAAGCAGTGCCCTTATCTTTCAGCATAAATTAAAAACCTAAGAACTGCTGAGGGAGGTTGCCCTACAGACTTTTTACTCTGACTCAATTCGGTCTTCAGGCTAACAAACTCGCCTTAGGGTTAGTTAGTGGGCTTCCTCTTATAGCTTCAACATACAACAGCAAAAATACATCTGAACTTTACCTTGAATCTTCACAAAGGTCAAGAACCCTGGGGACAGGTACTCCAACATTTGCAAGGGCTTTCATTATTCTGCAGAACAAATAAAAATGAGTATAACTGCTGGCTGAATTGATGAAATTTCCTTGAAATTACTTTTCTGAAATTAAAAAATAGTATATTGGGAGCTGGCTAAGATTGTGCAAGCCCGTAATCCCTGTTCCTGGGGAGGCTGAGGGAGGAGGACTCTGAAGTTTGAGATCAGCCGATTGTCTCAAACCAGGGAGGTGCTGAGAACACACCTCAATGGTAGAGAAGTTGCCTAGTCTGTGTGAGTCCCAGGTTCAATTTCCAGTGCCAGGAAAAATAAACAAACAATACCTTGGGGCTGGGAGTATAGCTCCATGGAACAGTGTCCCTCAGTGCAATCCCCAGTATGGCAAAACCAAGAAGCCCAGCAAGAAAGCTCAGCATATACGAAGAATGATCAGAACTGAAGAGAGAAACGGACAAATCTACAATCACAGTTTAGATTTTAACACTCCTCTCCAAGTGATGACAGAACTGAACAAAGTTAAAGACATAGATTTGAATAACAAAATCACAAAAAACTTGACTGGTTTTTCTGGGACATTCAGTCAGCAGTTGCGGAATACGTATTATTTGCAAGTGCACACAATACGTTCCCCAAGATAAATCATATGGTGGTTTGTAAAACAAAGTTGAATAAATAGTAAAATCTTAGTATTTCTCATATTCCAATGAAATACAAGTAAAAATCATTAACATACGATAATCCAGAAAATAATAACAGGATATTAATGAGTATATTTCTATTAGTCATAGAAGAAACCACAGGGGAAATTTAAAAATATTTCAAATAAGGGCCAGGGCTTTAGCGCAGTGGTTCCAGTGTTTTCTTTGTGAATGCAAGGTCCTGAGTTTGATCCCAGTACCACATACAATGCCAGGCATAGTGGCTTACATCTATATTCCCAGCACTTGGGAGGCAGAGGCAAGAGGACTGCTGTGAGTTCAAGGGTAGCCTGGGTTACATAGTGAGCTCAGGGCCAGCCTGAACTACAAAGCGAGACCCTGTTTCAAAAAAAAAAAAAAATTTCAAGCCAGAATAATAATAATGTCAAAATTTGTGAGATGCAGTTTAATAAATACTTAAAAATTTAGATGCTTTTTTTAGTGTGTGTTGTATGGGGAATCGGACTCAGGATAGAAACTTGTATCTTTAAATGCCTGCAGTACAAGGGATGGAAAATTTTAAAACAGTGATCTAAGATTTATCCCTTAAGAAGGTAAAAACAGCACATGCCTAGTTCAAGCCCAGCCTTTGGTTTTTTGAGATATGTAGTTCAGCTTGTCCTTGAACTCAACTATGTAGCCCAGGCTGACCTCAGACATCTGATAGTCCCCCTTCCTCCTTCCTTCTCAGAGTGCTGGGGTTACGGGCATGCACCGTCACTCTTGGCTAGGAAGAGTATTTTCTAAATTCAATTTGGTACTCAGGAAGCTGAGGCCCAGCAGTTCAAGACCTAGGCAATATAGCAAAGGCAGATCTTTAGATAAATAAATACATAAATAAATAATAAGTCAAATGTTCTTATTTAAAATAATGTGGGGGTTCCTAATTGCAATTTTAAGTGACTCAGGGTTCTTTATGGAAGTTGGCCTGTGGCCTAGGCCTGAGCTGATGCGCTGTGGAGGCTGATGCATAAACAGGCCCTGGCCCTTGAGAATTTACCTGAACTCCCTCTCTATGGCATGGGCGGAGGGCAAGAGAGTCCCAGGGGGCTTCTTCCTCAGAACCAGCTGATGACCAGCCAGCTTGACGTAGTAAGTGGGATTTGACTGGCCGTGATCAAACTGAAGGAGTTCCATTGGGCCTGTAAGTTTGAGAAAAAGAACAGTCAAACTGGAACTGGTGCCCAACCCATCTGGACAGATATTCCGGCTTTCTAGTGAGTTTTGCATTGGGGAAACAGAACATCCTCACATGGGATGCAACATATAAAAGCCCCTCCTCCCTGGGCACCAATGTATTGATTCCTGGGCACATTCCATCAGCTCAGCCCAGAGTCACATGTGGCCTCAGTGGGGCAAAGGCCATGTGCTTTAGAGTACAATCATTTCCTCACTTTGTGTGGTGTTGGCTTGTGTGCTCTAGCCAACTCCTGCCTGGGGAACAAAGGCATTCAGTTCTATTTAGCAACACAGGTCCAGTCATGGCAACCCATCTGGCCTGAGGAACTCTCTGAGCCTGAGGAGGAGACTGCCCTTGTGTGTCCTTCACCGCTGCCAGCCAAACCATACCCTGAGGCTAATGTGACAGCTGGAAGGAGCCATGTAGGGAGCTATGTCTTCACTGTCCACCAAATCTGCTTTCAGGTGGTGCATCTTCTCTTTCCACTAGTTTGAGTTCTCCTCTGTCAACTCCCGGCAAAGATGAACCTAATGAACCTTCGGCCTTACTGCAAAACCAAGCTGTAGATGGTGACCCATTCACCTAGTCAAAAGGGCAGCGATAATAGGAATCACATGGCCAGACACTGTGGTGCACAGCTGTAACTTTAGCACCCACAAGGCTGAGGCAGAAGAACCACGAGTTTGAGGCCAGCCTGGGCTACTCAGTGAGTTCAAGGCCAAAAAAAGTGGGGGGTGTAAGAAGATGGAGCCTACCTGCCCTCCTTTCTTTCCTCTCTCTCTCTTTCCTTTCTTTCTTTTTTCCCTTCCTCCCTTTCTCTCTTTCTTTCTTGGCAATACATGCTACTGAGCTACATCCCTGACCCAGGAAACTGTTTTTCTAAGGATGAAATGGTTTTTTTGTTTTTTTGAGGTAAAGTCTTGCTATGTAGAGCTGGCTGGCTTTGACCTTACTATGTGGCCCAGGCTGGCCTAGAACTCAGAGTGAACCTTCTGTCTCTGTCTCCTGAGTGCTTGAATTACAGGTCCACACCACCACGCCCAACTAGAATCTGCATTTTTTTTTTTTTTTTTGAGACAGGGTCTCACTTTGTGTTTCAGGCTGGCCCTGAGCTCAACCTCCAACTCACATCACAGCAATCCTCCTGCCTCTGCCTCCTAAGTGCTGGGATTACAGGCGTGAGCCACCACGCCCGGCACTGTGGTATGTGGTGCTGGTTGCTCCTGGGCGTGAGTCTCCACATCTAGTATGGTATGTGGTTACCGGGGATCGAACCCAGGTCCTTGCGCTTGCAAGACAGGTGCCAGAACCACTGAGCTAAGTCCCCGGCCCTGCATTTATTTATTTATTTATTTATTTTAAAGAAGTAGTCAACCTGTTGCTTTTTAAAATTAGTTCAGCATGGCTGCAGATGCTTGTAATTCCAGCACTTGGGAGGCTGAGGCTGGAGGACTGCCAGGAGTTTGAGGCTACCCTGAACTACTTAGTGAGACCCTATCTCAAAACCACTCCCTTCCTCCCAACAACTTTATTTTTAGTACTTGAGAATGAATCCAGGGCCTTCACACTAAACTGCATCCCCAGTCTTTTTATTTTTTGAGACAGTTGCTAACTTGCAACTGTTCTGGGTCCCCAGAAATCTCATGGAGTCACAGGTGGGGCTTTTCAGAGGGGGCTGGATCTCAGAGGTAATTCTGGGATTAACGCTGTGATGCTGGGGCTGGGAGTGGTAGCATATACCTGTAATCCCGTAATTGCAGGTTACAGGCAGGAACTTACTGCAAGTTCGAGGTCAGTATGGGCTACATAGTGAGTTCAAAACCAGCCTGAACTACACATCAAGATCCTGTCTCAAAAAAACAAACACACACAAAAATGCTGGGGCTGATGGTGCACACCTGTAATCCTAGCACTTAGGAGGCAGAGGCAAGAGTATTGCTGTGAATTTGAGGCCAGCCTGGGCTACATATGAGGTCAGGGTCAGCCTGAACTACAAAGTGAGACCCTTTCTCAAAAAACTAAAAAAAAAAAAAGTCCAGGGATTTAGCTCATTTGTACCTGGCCTGCCTCACAAAGAGCTTGTTCTCACTGAAACTGGCCCCTAACACACCTCCTTGCAGCTGTACATAATAAACACACTGAACAGGCTCTTGGTCACAGTCTCTCCATCAGAAAGCTGCGTCCTACTTGGCCCTCACTTTCTCTTTATATATAAGTCTGTGTGTGTTTTTCTTCATCTCCCATTGCCTCCCTTCAGGTGGTCAGCTGCTTCTGTGCTAGATGTGGCAATTACTAAACTGTATACTGATTGGTTTGGGATTGTCCTGGGTGTGAGTACTACTTACCCTCAGGGCAGGAAGCATAGGTAGAAAGTAAGGGACAGAAAGAAGGCTGCTGTCCTCCCTTGCTGCTACTTTGCTGCTTTGCTCTCTTCTGCCTACTATGAACTGTTTTTCTTCTGTAAGGCCTTTCTGCTATGCCACCCTGATTGGAGTCTGCCAACTATGAACTAAAACCTCCCCAAACCGTTAGCCGAGTAAATTTCTCCTCCTTTAACTTTGGATGTCATGTATTTTGTCCCAGCAATGAGAAAAGTAACTAAAATAGGAACCAAACTTGTGATCTGCCTCTCTCAAAGTACTGGCATTAAACTATACAACTTTTAAGTCACCTTCACAAAACAAGTTGTAGTCTCAAAAATTTAGAAGCACTGAAAACTCCCTTGTGCATGTAATACAGCCTCAAGTTCCCCTCCTCCTTGATGGCCATTTGCAGGGAATGTTGCTGCATCATACCACACTTTCCGTGGATGACAGGGGAAAACATACTTCTGTGGATCCAATAAAAAAGGAATTCATTGCTTTTTCCTGAACGAAACTAAAATCAGCACTTGGATGTACAAGGCACAGTAGCTGTCTTTCTCATGGCACTGCTCTTTGTCTTCAGCACATTCCAGCAAGATTTGAGACTGAGAACTAGAAAGTGCCTGATGAGAGCTACAAATACAAAACCTAGCCAGGAATAGTGCTTCATGCTTGTAACACCCGCACTCTGGGAGCTGAGTCAGGAGGATCAAAAGTTCAAGTCCAATCTGGGCAACTCAGCAACTTAATGAGACCCTGTGTCAAAAAAGAGTTGGGACTGTAGCTCAAAAAACCCCCCACTGTACATACCTGTAGTTTGCATCACCAGCAAGTCTTTGAGGTACTTCTCTAGGGCATCTTTCGGGATTTCCATGGTCTTCCTCACAGGACGAGTGTTAGGAACACCCCAATGCAATGGGAAACCCAGAAGAGATTCTAATTCCTTTACCGCAGTCTCCGGGTCATCAACCTGGTTTTGGAGAGAATATCCACCTTGCACCTATCTCTATAACGCTAATTCTCAGGGGTGAGATAAGCAGGGAGTCAGTTTTCTGAGGAAGACCTGTGGAGTCAGGGCATGCAACTCAAAGGCAGAAGCAGAATGAGTTTCCACTTCAGCTAATTCCTAGCTGCACTGAGCTTTCTTTTCACATGGAAGACAGCCTGTTAATAGGGCAGAAGACTGCTGCAGTGTCGTGTCCTTACTGCCACCTGCTTAATAATGAAAACCCAATGTAGAAAGTGGCCCATGACCCCGTCACTTGCCTTCCATGCTCACAGCCATGACCTGGGTGACCCTGTGGCTGGTGGCTGCTGAGTCCCCACCTAGAGAAGCATCACTTGGTCTCTAGAATCGTCAAACATGATGACTCAATTAGGATGAAGTCTGAATATTTTGTTATGATTTATGATTGTGAAGTATGTGAAAATTTGTTTTTTTAAGACAAGGTCTCAATTTGTAGTTTAGGCTGGCCCTGAGCTCACTATGTAGCTGAGGGGAGCCTCCAACTCACAGCAACCCTCCTGCCTCTGCCTCCCGTGCTGGTTACAGGCATGAGCCACCACGCCCAGCACTGTGGTATGTGGTACTGACTGCTGGTGGGTGAGAGTCACCACACAACGCATTGTTGTATGTGGTTACCAGATCGAACCAGGACCTTGCATTTGCAAGGCAAGCACCAGGACCACTGAGCTAAATCCCTGGCCCAAGAATTTTTTTTTTTTTTTTTTTTTTTTTTTTTGAGACAGGGTCTTGCTTTTGTAGTTCAGGCTGGCCCTGAGCTCACTGTATAGCCCAGGCAAGCCTTAAACTCACGCAGTGCTCCTGCCTCTTTCTCCTGAGTGCTGGGATTACAGGTGTGAGCCACCACGCCCAGCTCACTTGGAAAATCTAGATGTTGCTTTCAAAGGCATCCAGTAATTACTAGTGCATGATAAGTTTTTTTAAAAAGTGATGACCCAAGCATGGTGACAGATGCCTGTACTTTCAGTTACTTAGGAGGCTGTAGCAGAGCTAGAAGTTTGAGGTGAACCTGGGCAACTAAAGGAGATCCTATCTCAGTATTAAAAAAGGATGGAGCACTACCCTACTGTGTGTCATATCCTGGCTTAATTCTAGTATTGTGGGAGACAGAGAGACAGAAAAAGAAACATAGACACAGAGAGAGAGACACACACATACAGAATAAGGACAATCACCTTAATGGTGTGAATACCAAGGCTGGCAGCTGCTTTTAGATTAGGTCCTAAATCATCGAGAAAGATGGACTCGGAGGGTTGCAGGCCGAGGCGTGCCAAACAGAGCTGGTATATCCTAGGGTCTGGCTTACAGACCCCTTCTAGGCAGGACTCCACCACCTGAGGAGGACAGAAAGGTTAAGGACATTCCTTGGGGTATACCGACATGCATGGTGGCACATTTTTTGAGAGAAGAAACAGGACAGTTGTGACTTTTACAACAAAAAACTTAAGTGTTATGCTTTAAATGATGCTGTCTTCTTAAATAGAATGATTGGAAATTCTGGATTATGACCTGGGGGCAAACTCAGAAAACCAGTCTGGTTCAGACCCTATTTCCTTGTACAAACAACTAGCATCAGTTTTACTTTCAGGAAAGTGGGACTAATAACAGCCATATTGCTTATCTTAACGGTTACTGTGAAGCTTAAATGAAACTTGAGTGAGTTCAAAAGACAAAGCATTGGCTAATGCCATATATTATGATCCTCCAGAACAAAAGAAAGGCTGTACATTTTACAAAAGCATGTGGAGGGGAGGGAGGTCTCACCCTAATTGCACAGCAGAATCATGAGAGCAGTTCTCCGTGCATGTACATGTCCAGTTCCCACTCAGGGCCCACTCAGTGAGAACCCCCAGGGAAGGAGACCTGATGTCTTTACATGTGCCAGGCTACTCCATGGTAGGCAGAGCTGAAAATCTTTATCTCCACTTCACTGGTCCAGTGTAAGGGACCAGGGACTGGGAACATGCCACTTTCCAGAGTCAAACCAAAGCATCTCTTCCAAGAATGGACAGAAAGAAAAAAGTCTCCACTAATAAAATGTACAACACTGAAATTATCAGGGAAGTGTCCTCCCATAGGCTCGCGAGGTTACCAGGACTCACACTCGCACTGTGTCTGGTGAGCTCTTTCCTGTCTGACTCAGGCTGTCCACGGAGAATGGCCCTAAAGGAAGGTTCCCTTGAACCATCACAGCTCTGGAAGACCCTCAAAGCCTTCCTGCCACTCTGGGCTTTGGAGTCTCCACATGAATCATCACTGCCATCAGTTATAAGAGATAGAAATTTTACAAGTACCCAGATATAGCCAAGCATGTCAGAATTCTACAAATGAATGGCTGGGGAGTACACATGGAATTAATCACTTGGAATTTAGCAGGGGAGCAATCAGATTGTGGAGAGCTCTAGACTTAACATCACAGAAAGAG
The DNA here is from genome assembly GCA_004026965.1 of Petromus typicus. Lineage (NCBI taxonomy): Eukaryota > Metazoa > Chordata > Mammalia > Rodentia > Petromuridae > Petromus > Petromus typicus. The sequence continues at coordinate 15,169 of PVIR01021906.1, forward strand.
AGGGCTACATAGTTGGTCTAGGCAGAGCAGAGTTCAAAGGACTGTGAAGATACACAGGCTGACAGAGGTGCTTGTGCTAAGTGTGCCCTGAGATCTGAACTCGGAACGTAAAGGGCCCTAAACAGCTCAGGATCAAATCTCATAAATGCCTGGTCTTGTTAAAGGCACAGTGATATTTCAAAAGCTCCGTTTCAGGCTGTTATAGCTGAATATAACCAAGTCAAGTTACTGCATTAAACACATTCACTCAGTGCTGCTAAAACCCAGGTACAGATATCCTGTGACCTTTGCTGTAGATCTCCTCAAGCTTACCACATCAAATTGGGTCCGGTCCAGGGGCAGAAAGCTTTTTCCGTTGGGAAGAAAAAAATTATTGGTCAAGACTGCAGTCTGAAAGCCTTTCGCCCGAATTTGAGAGATGGCTTTGGTCATCACTGGGAACTGCTGTGCCCCTTGCTTGCTGGTCAGCAGAGAGAAAAATGAGTCCACAGGCACTGAGGTCTTAGACTGTGAATAGGGAAAGGAAGAGGAGAGCCAGCACTCATTACGAGTGAGAACCAAACAGGCAGGGCGGCACACATCCATAGTCCCAGCTGGTGAGGAGGCTGAGGCAGGAAGAGGCAAGTTTGAGCCCAGCCTGGGCAAATTAGCAAGATCCTGTCTCAAAAAATAAAAGGAGCTGGGAATGTAGTGTAGGCCCAGGCTCTGGGTATAACACCCACACATATACATAAAGAAGCAGTTGTCAGGCCTACTGGCACGTGCCTATAAACTCAGAACTCTGGAAGCTGAGACAGGATTGCTTTTTTTTGTTTTTTTGGGTTTTTTTTGAGACAGGGTCTCACTTTGTGGTTCAGGCTGGCCCTGAGCTCAGCCTTAAACTCACATCACAGCAATCCTCCTGCCTCTGCCTCCCAAGTGCTGGGATTACATGTGTGAGCCACCATGCCCGGCACTGTGGTAAGTGGTACTGACTGCTGCTGGGCATGAGTCTCCATACCCAGTATTGTATATGGTTACTGGGGAATCGAACCCAGGCCTTTGCGCTTGCAAGACAGGCGCCTGAACCACTGAGCTAACTCCCCAGCCCAGGATTGCTTTTGAGAAGCTGTGTGCCTGAGCATATTTTCAGGGTTGACTATTTTTTTTAAATTGTAGAAAATATACATAAAATAAAATTTACAGTTTAACCATTTTGAAGAGTACAGTTCAGTACCCAGATATGGTGGCTCATGCCTGTAATCCCACCACTCGGGAGGCAGAGGCAGGAGGATCACTGAGTTTGAGGCTAGCAGGGGCTACATAGTGAGTTCAGAGCCAGCCTGAACTATAAAGTGAGACCCTTTCTCAAAAAAACTAAAAAAAATTTAAAAAGTACAGTTCAGCGGCACTGAGTACAGTCACACTGTTCTACAAACATCACCACCATCCATCCACAGAACTATTCTACTTTATTTTAAATTATATTTTAGTAGAGCTATTTAAAGGTCATATAAGTTAATATAAATAAAAAAGTTAAAACAATGCATAGCACAGAGAAAATGGCCGGTACTGTTATTCCTTCCATCAGCTTTTGGGTCAAAGCCATTATGCAGATGGCTCTTGTTTCAACAGCTGCTAGGAAGGTTGATAGGAAATAATATATATATTTTTTGTACCAGGGGTCAAACTCAGGACCTTGTGTTTGTGAGGCAGGTGTAAAACCCCTGGCCTAGGAAAGAATATTTTTACTTATTCATATATAAAGTTGAGTGCCTAGGAATAACAGCTTAAAACATACTAAACAGCTTAAAACCCAATCATTCTCAGTTTGACCAATTTATGGATGAAATGGTTCAAATGCTATTCAAGGCAAAAAGAGAAATACAGGAATGTAGATACGTTCATCACTTACTATTGCAGAGCAGAGTCTTCCAAATTCTTGTAAGAAATCCCCTGCTGTTGTCTCCCCTCTTATAAATCTCATCCAAGGTCCACTTTCACCATCTTTGACCAAAGCCTTCAATATAGTTCCAGAAGGGACATGATTCTGTACCTCCCATTCTACAGGAGGTAAAACATACCGAAGTGAAATACACTCACAAATGGCTGAGGAGCGAGGGTGGTAAGGGGAGTGAGGGTACCAGCTGCTAGGTTGTCACTGCGATGGCCAAAAGGAGGAGAAATACAAGCAATGCAAAATCTCCACCTCCGACATCAAAAGAAGAGATGCTAATTTGCATAACAGCACAATGTTGCTGAGCATCAGAGCTTGAGGTTCCTGGGCACAGCATGCTGGCCCTTCATCTTTCTGTCACAAGGTGAACCACATCCATTTGGTCACTTACCCAATCCCAGCGTGGCACACAAAAGGAAACCCATAAACGGAATCACTAGATTCTACAAATAGCTAACACTAAACTCTTCGTTTTATAAGCTACGTGATCCTTTATGACAGTGTTGCTCGAACACTGAAATATTCAATGGGAGATGCTGTCTTTGTGGGAAATTTCTGTTCAGAAAGAGCTAAGGCTGGAGAGGTATCAGCATGGTGAGTTACTAGGACCACCTGAATACATGTCATTTGTGTACAGGGTTGTTTCTTTCTTGTTTTTATATAATACAGCTGCTGGGAGCAATATATGTGTGAGTACATTATATATAAAATTCATAATTATATCTCTGACATGATACATTTTATTTATAGCTTTCATTTTGAAGACATTTTTATTGCTTTTTCTGATAAAGTAGTACTTACACACTAAAAATAGTTCAGACACTATGAAAAAGTACAAAAAAGAAAGTGAAATGACAAGCAGTTTCATTCTTCAGAAATAACCATTACGGATGTATGTCCTTTGGAACCAGTAAGAGTTTTAAAACTTGATCTAAAAATAATACTTCTTTAATTTTAGAGCTAAAGTGTATATACCCCTTTGATAGTGCCAGAGTTGGCAAGCCTTGGGGGAAACTGGCAGCTGCAAGTGCTGTTGCTGATGGAATATAAACAAGTATAACCTTTTTGAAGAGGAATTTGGCAACTCTGTCAAAATTTTAATGCATATATATTCGATGCAGTCATTCCACTTTCAGAATTCCTTTCAGATACATTTACAAAACTAAGCAAAGATTATATACAGGGCTTTCTGTACAAAATTTAAGGGCAATAAAAAAAAACTCGAAAAAAAATTTTTTAAAGAAAATTAAATGTATATATCAATAAAAGGCTTATTAAATAAATTATGGCAATTCCATATAAAACAATACCATACAGATGTTAAAATGTACAAAGTAGAGTAAGGGTGAACAAATGTGTCCTAGGGGTCAAATCTGCCTCCTACCTTTTTATTTATGTTTTGGGGAATGTGTGTGTTTTATGTGTCAGGGATTAAACCTAGGGAGTGTTCAGCCACTAAACTATATGCCCTGCCTTTCTACTAGTTTTTGATTTTGTTTTTATTTTCAGACAAAGTCCCACTGTGTAATTCAGGCTGCCTCGAACTGACCATGTAGCCCGGGAAGCCTTGCAACTCATGGCGATCCTCCTGCCTTAGCCTCCCAAGTGCTAGAATTAGAGGCATGTGCTACCACAGCCAGCCTACTTGTTTTTACATATGAAATTTTATTGGAACATCTATTCCTCTAATATCTCACTTCTATTCCTTTATTACTACCTATCAATGTTTTACTGGTATAATGGTAAGGTGAATAGTTGTGACTGAGGCTATATGACTTGCCAGATGCAACACCTATAAAGCTCTTCGTAGGCAAGGTTGGTTAGGCAGGGCATGGAACCAAATGCCTGTAACCCCAACAACCAGGAGGCTGAGGCAAGAGGATCACAAATCAAAGACAGCCCACATCAGTAATGATGAACTTATGGCACGTGTGCCACAATAGGCTGTTTATTACCACTGAGACCTCTAAAAGTTTCACCATCACTAGCCTAGACTAAGAGGTGAGTTCAAGATCCTGAGTTCTATCCCTACCACTGAAAGAAAAAATAAAAAGAATTCAGTATTCAGCATGAAGGCTGGCCTGAGGGTAAACAGCTTGGGGGAGCTGAGAGTTTGGGATAGGCTTCAAGTTAGATGCAAGAGCAACAGGAGAGAAGCAGGGACCAAGAGGCTCTGACATAGTGGTGAGGGTCTGTCCCGCTGAGGCTAGAGCACAGAACCCAGCTCATGCAGCTACTGTGCCAGCGGGGTGACTTTTTCAGCAGTACCAGAAGCCTGGATACAGGCACAGCAACCTGTGCAGACTCTGTGGGGGACTGGCGCACACACCCCCACAGAAGGACACGAGGAGGACCGCTGTTTGGCCCTTTCCTGGACACCACAGAGCTGCATCCTAGCCCCCACAGCACACCTGGGCTTTCATGTGCAAGAGAAACAAACTTCTATCTTGTTTCAATCCCTTTTTTACTAGGGCTTCTAATATTTAAAGCCAAAACTAATCTGACTAATTGGAGTCTAAATGGAAACAAACCAAAGAAGGGCTGATAAAGAGAGGACCAGAGACCCGAGGTTTGACACCGTGCACTCAGAAGAGTTTGGGGAATGAGGTAGAAGACAGGAAGGAATTCAGCACAGCATCCAAGATCTCAGAAGTAGCACTATTCCCAGGGAAAGGTGGTTAAACTCTAATCCTAAGAGTAACCATGGCGGCTTATCATTTACCAGGAATATGGCATGAGTCGAATACCCAGTATGCTTAGCAAGTGCTTTCCATGCACTACTTCACTTAACTCTTCCCAAATTCCAATAAGGTAGGTACTATTGGCCCTAATTTAATGAGAAAAGTCTAGAGACTAATTTTCCCACTTGGCCACTAAGTGGTTCTTTAGAATTTGAGTCCAGGACCCACGTACTGCCCAGTAGGATCTGCCGCTGCCCAAATGTTCTCCACTGCCTCCCCTACCGGGTCCATTCTCCATACCCACCCTTGACCCCTACAATGGACAAGGAAGAGCTCACCGGCAGCCACTCTCCCTGGAGAAGGGATGAGAACACCACCCATGTCGAAAATCACCGCCCGGTAGGCACTGACTCCAGAATGTGTCCTTCGGTGGGGTCCCTGCCGCCTGCACAGGATGCATCTCAGGAAGGCTGCCCTCCACGCCCGCTGGAGGTGTGAGGACCGGAAAAGTCTCCTTATGCACATGGTGAGGCCGAGGCTGCATGAGAAGAAGGCACAGGGCCCAGCTCCACCACACTGCTGCCCTCCATGGGCACAGGGATGCCAAAGGGACATCTTGAGCTGACCGCTCACGAACACTTGAGACTGTATCCACAAATGGCCTCGGCAACCCCTCCCTCCCTAGCTGCTCCCCCACAGGGTCCATCAACCACTCAGCTGCACAAGCTAGAGGAGCCTTCGGCCCTGCCTTTTTGCCATCCTGACCTGGCCACGTCCGCACCAATTGCTCTTTGCTGCCCATTTTCCCTCTTGAAAACTCTGCTACTTTCCTTTCTACTGCTGTCATCTCTGTCTCTGTCTCTTCACTGTCCCCCTTCCAATTCTTTCTTCAATTATCTGCCAGGGCAACCACTCAAAACTGCACATCTGGCCAAGTGTGGTAATACACACCTATGGTCCTGGCAATCAGGAGGCGGAGGCAGGAGGATCACTGCAAGTCTGGGACCAACCTGGGGTATGGAGAGAGTTCAAGGCCAGCCTGTACTACACAGTGAGAATCTGCCTCAAAAAACAAAACGAAAAGCCAGGGATTTAGCTCAGTGGTACATGCTTGCCTTGCAAGCACAAGGTCCAGAGTTTGACAAAACAGAACAAAACAAGCAAAAACATTAACCACATTTAAAACCTCTCACAGCTCTCTACTGCTCTCAAGATAAACTTTCAGGTCTTTCATCTGAGTTAAAGGGGAAAATAAGATCTTTGCCCAGCAACTCAACTCATCCTTTTTTATCACCTCAACCTGGTAACATGGACACACAAATCTATGTGTGGTTTCCTCTCATGCACACAGTATGCTCTTTTTGATGTGCTATTCTCTGGACCTGGAATGCTTCTGCACCAGTCGCCTGACTCATTCCACACGGTCTTCCGGCTGTACTGTCACTCTTCTGGGTATCAGAAAAGGCAAAATGGAGTCTCTTCTGTGTACTTCCAGGATATCCTGGGATCACCTCCTCCTAGTGTTTGGATCCTAGCATCACACCATGAAAACATCATCTCTCTCTCTTACAGATCACTGACTTGGCCTTCTCATAACTCCTCCCTACTGCCACTTTCTTTTTTCAAGGCAGGGTCTCACTTTGTAGTTCAGACTGGCCCTGAAGACACTATGTAGGGCACGCTGGCCTCAAACTTCAGGCAGTTCTCCTGCTTCATTCTCCCAACTGCTGGGATTATAGGTCTGAGCCACCACACTTGGCCCTATTGCCTCTCTTCTAACCTTTCAAAAGGATGTGAGAGGGTTGGGGTAAAACTGCTTCTCTGTATATCCAAGGCCCCGGGTTCAGTCCTTAGCACTGCCTAGAAGAAAAGAAAGTTCGGGGAACTGAAAACCACACACACAGACACACATCTGTACAATGCCTCTGTGTAGAGATTAAAGCAAGTATGACAAAATGCCAGCAGGAGCCAAGATATAAGGGATGTAGGAGATCACTGTCCTTTCTTTGAATTTTTATATAGATTTTTTAAAAGCTGGGAGATGGCCAGGGAATTAAGCTAAGTGGTTCTGGCTCTTGTCCTTCAGGTACAAGGTCTTGAGTTCGATCCCCAGTATACACACACACACACACACACAAACACACACACACACGCTGGGAGGAAAAAAACAATTAGGAAAGTTCTATATTTTTAATGAAAATCATTAAGCTCTTCATGTGGTTTTACCATTAAGAATTTTTTCCAGTGGGATTTGCTTACAGGCACCAGTAATCCCTGCTGAGCTGGGAGGCTGGGGTGGGAGGTTCCTGGGAACACAGGAATCTGAGAATAGCCTGCTCAACACAGGGAGATCTCATTTCAAAAACAAAAAGTGTGGGAATGCAGCTTCCTGGTATGTCTTGTGCTTTATAGGCACAAGGTCCTATGCTGGATTCTCTACCACCAAAACCAAAATTTTCTAAAAATCAAGATTAGAGCAAAAAGGTTGGTAGGACAGCTCATAATTTTATGGAATCACTTTAGTGCTGCCACAAGCAAGCAACCAGGCCTGGGTACACACACCTGTAATCCCAGCCTGTGGAAGGCTGAGGCAGGAGGACCGTGGCTGAGTTCAAGGCTAGCCTGGACTGCACAGCAATATCCTGTGGAAAACGAACAAACTCTATAACCATCTAAAGAAAGGAATCTTGGGTTGGAGGGTACCCCATTGGTAGAGGACTCACCTGGCAGGTACAATATCCTGGATTTAAAAAGAAGAAAAAAAAGAATTTTGACTAGTAAATCTTAAAAAGTCTTAATGGTGTGCTCCTCAGGTAATAGGATATTTGTTCTTTTTTTTTTTTTTTTTAGGTTTTTTGAGACAGGGTCTCGCTTTGTGGTTCAGGCTGGCCCTGAGCTCAGCCTCCAACTCATATCACAATCCTCCTGCCTCTGCCTCCCGAGTGCTGGGATTACAGGCGTGAGCCACCACGGCCGGCACTGTGGTATGTGGTACTGGTTGCTGCTGGGTGTGGGTCTCCACACCCAGTATTGTTATGTGGTTACCGGGGAATCGAACCCAGGCCCTTGCGCTTGCAAGACAGGCGCTGGAACCACTGAGCTAACTCCCCAGCCCTATTTGTTCTTTTTTGATAGTAAATTTCAAAATAAAAAACTTTGAGGTTGATTTACATTTATTTACCTCTTTATGCCAAGGCTACAGTTTCTGATATACAGAGAAATGTATTTATAGTCTTGTAAAAGCATCAGCACATCTTGTGTGAGGGCTTACAACAGATGAAAAGTGTCTCTGAGGCCTGAAGATCATCTTTAATCCTTGTGAGGTTCCCGCCTTCCACACTATCCCACTAATGGATATGTGGGCAATGCTCCCAGCAGCAACTTGCTTATTCCTTCCACTATAGATGCCAACACTCTCAGACTAGGAAAATGGTGTGACCTCTCACTCCTCAGGCTGTGGTACTTACTAAGTTCACGGACTGCGACACTTTTCCCTCCTTTACCTGCCCAGTGAGTTTCCATTCACTTCTACATCACAGCCTTTTGCCTAGCATGCCCAGGCCTTATGATGTCTTCTACAAAATCAATCTTTCTTTCTTTCCTTCCTTCTTTTCCTTTTCTAGGCAGATGACAGCCATCTTTTAAAATTCCCATTCCTTTTCCATACCTTCAATAGAGTACTTACATAATTACAGTGTAACTGTTTTCATGTCTAATTGCACTTGTAAATGTAAGCTCATTGCATTGTAAGGCAAAAACTGTGTATACATCTATCCTGTGAGGCTTGGTACAGCTAGACACAGCAGGTGCTCATTATAAATATATCTTGTAAGTCATAAGTTGGATATATCAGAAAACAGGGAAAAAGCCAGGCATGGTGGCACTTGCAGTTCCAGCAATCTAGAAGGCTGAGGCAGGATGATGGCAGATTTAAGCCCTATCTGGGCAATTTAGCAAGAAACTGCCTGAAAATACAACATACAGAGAAGCTGGCTTGGAGATAGGTGGGGATAAGTGGTAGAGTGACCCTGAGTGCAATCCTCAGTAGTAAAAAAATTTTAAAAATGGGTAAAAGTTAAGGGTAAGCTTAGAAATCGACAGCCACAAAGAACTGTAACATTGTCCAACAATTCCAACTCTTTAGAACTGGCTTCTTTTTTTTGAGACAGGGTCTCACTTTTGTAGTTCAGGCTGGCCCTGAGCTCTCAGCCTTGAACTCACAGCAATCCTCCTGCTTCTGCCTCCTGAGTGCTGGGATTACAGGTATGAGCCACCACGCCTAGCACTGTGGTATGTGGTTCTGATTGCTGGTGGGCGTGAGTCTCCACCCGTCATTGTGGTATGTGGTTACTGGGGATCGAACCTGGGTCCTTGCACTTGCAAGGCAGGCGACAGAAACATTGAGCTAAATCCCTGGCTCTAGAACTGGTCTTTCTAACTCACAAAAAATATCTGTCTTCTTCTTGGCACTCAAAGTGAGATTAGCATAATGTAGATTTACACCCTAAATTATGCTTTTATGGTCATACACAATATGTGTTATTATACAGTAAGGAGATGGTTTAGTAAAGAGGTTAATAATTTTGAATTTGGAATCAGATTGCCTGGATTCAAATTCTAATTCTATCACTAAGTTTGAGATCCTGGGCACATTATTGTAAGCCTTAGGTTGCTCCCCTGTTAAATGTGGACAATTACAACACCTATCTCATAAAGGCATTGTCACCACTGCAAGAGAAAAGTCTGTCAAATCCTCTAGTTAGCAGCTGGCACAACACTAAATGTTATCTGCCACTTAGGCTGGTGTATGCCTTAGTGGTAGAGCGTGTTTAGTATGCTCAAGGATCCAGCATCACTAAAAAAAGTTTGGTAGAACTGTAATATAACCAAAAAAGCTCATATTAAGCCTCATATGTTATATGCATATAATAGGTGTGTATGGCTTATGCATTTTCACATAAACCATTGATCAACAGGGAGTGACTAGGGCCCTGGCAACATCTGGACACATTTCTGCTGGTCACCACTGAGTGCTACCAATGTCTAGTGGGTCAAGCCAGAGATGCTTCTAAAGATCCATAATGCACAGGACACACATTCACACATCCTCAAAAAATTATCAGGACCTAAAATGTGAATGGTGCAAAGGTTGAAAAACCTTGATATAAACAAGGTTACGAATGTACTCCACAGAGCATAGTCAGAAGCTGTATATATGTCTGTGTCATGTCACGTTATACATTTAGAACCCATAAAGCCCATACCAGCTTAAGATGAACTGACACATCTTATATATCATAGCATATACCAAGAATCCTGTGATTATGTGCCAAAAATGCATTGGTTGTGGTTGTCACTAAATGCCAAAGGCAGTATGATATGCGGGGAAGGATGTTACCATTATCTTTATACACATTTTAGACCATACTTAAAACTACTATGTGATATTATCCCAACTTTATAACGACTAATTTAAGATAAACAACTGGTTAGTCGGGCATGGTGCCACGGGCCTGTAATTCCAGCATTCTGGAAAGCTGAGGCAGGAGGATCAAAAGTTCAAGCCCAGCTTATGCAACTTAACTGACTGAGTGAGACCCCCCCCGCCCCCACAATTGCATAACTGGTGATGAAGGTCGACTCCATAAAGGCAGAAAGTGGGATTACTCTCTTAGCTCGTGTATCCCAACCACACCGACAGTGTAGAGACATTCAGTATACATTTTTGAAGTGAGGCAGGAAACAAGATCCCAAATTATTTCTAGCTCTGCTTTTAACCAACCCACCGCCCTACCTTAATAGACACCCTACAATCGAGTTCCCATGAGCCGTCAGAGAAGCTTCTTCACCTCTCAGAGAATCAGAGTACCTAGGTTATTTGTAAAGAGGGCCTGACACAAAGCAACTCCTCCTAGGTTTGCAGCCAGAGGTCGAAAATAGCAATAGGCAAAAGCCCTCCACACAGAATGGTTCTTCGTACAATTTGGAGATCTCGTGGAGCCAGGAGCCCTGAGAAGTCAGCCGGAGGGCAGTGAGAACGAGGCCTCTCAGACAGCAGAAACTAACTCGTCCGGTACACAAAACCACCGCTCGATCCTCCAGGGAGCGCAGCAGACAGGTTCAACCTACTCTTCCTTTTAGAACTGGTCCCGGAAGGTCGCAAGCTCCTGTCTGCGCCACCCAGCCAATCAGCATGCGTGCTTCTGTGCGCATGCGTGACCCCGGGGTCGACGACGGCGGCCAGGAGGCGGAAGTAGAGGTTGTTGTGGCTCCGAGGATTCTGCGACGTGCTGCTGCTGAGGCAGCGTTGTTGGAGACGAGGCCGTGGCGGCGCTGCCCGTCCCGGGCTGCTCGGCCTCTCAGCTTGGCTCCCAACCTTTCCTGAGCCCGCCGGGGCCTACGCCGGCCAGCACCTGCCCTATGAGTGTGTCACTGATTGTTATCCGACTGGAGCTCGCGGAACACTCGCCCGTCCCCGTCGGCTTCGGCTTCAGCGCCGCCGGTGAGTCCAGCGGCCGCGTCGCCTGTCGCCTTCCCCGTAGCCTGGTGTGTGTCTGGGGCTTCGCCTTCTCAAAAGACACATCAGGGAGAGGTGCCAGCGAGGGCTTTTACTTCAGCCAGAAGCTGAGAGTGGGTTGGAATTTCTCGTTCCTTTCTGCTTTAAGAAGCCTTCTTCTGTGTTGTCTCCGCGAAATCTCCTTGCGACCCTTTCTGCCCTGTGCCTTCCTAGGGAATTTTGTTTCTACCTGGCGGTGTTTCCCTCCGTCCCTCCTGAGAGTTATGTGTTGGTTTCGCTTGCTTTCTTTGTTTTAGGCTTCATGAAATCAGGGACCCAGCGACGCCGCTGGTTCTTTTTTGGTAAGGCATCCATTAGGATGTCCTAATACAAAAATTGTTAATAAAATTCAGACCCTTCCTGTGTCCCAGCACTCCGCTGAATGTATGTGTACCTGGTGTGCATTATCTTCTTTAAAGATCTCTAAAGCTACCCCACGTGGTAGATGGATGGATGGCATGCACCTTTCACAAATTGGAGGAATGAGACCCAGTGATTAAAAGATTTGTCCTAGGTTATTGGTATGTGTTGAAATTTGAATTCTAACTCAGAGCTGGATCCTTCGCTCCCAGCCACACACTATCTCAGTGAGAATGCCGCTATGACTCTGTTCCTTGATGCTCAAAAAGTTACCTACAAACAATGTTTGTTCTAAAGGTGTTTTTAACTGAATGCTTGGTATCTGCTGGAGATTTCGTTATGGGCAAAATCAAATGTGGGATGTTTCTGAAAGGTGCCGAAGGTTCAGTGAGGAAGACAGATGAATTAAATAAGGATGAATCACAAGTTCAAGCCAAGCCTGGGCAGTTTACTAACTTAGCAAGACCCTGTCTCAAAATTTAAACAGAGATGACGTGTAACCCAACCTGAGGTTCAATTTTCAGTACCACACATGCGCACACAAAAATAAACATAGGATTACAAATGTGGTAAGTGACATGAATGAAAGGAGAAACAGGGAAATTATTACAGAAGAATCTGGTATGGGGAGAGAGGCTGGGACAGGTAAAGATGACATCACTGGATGTCATCACTGGAAACTTTTGAAGTAGTTGCAAATTAAAGATTGATAAGATTTTTTTGTTCTGTTTGGAAATGGGGAGGGTTTCATTACGTTTTTCAGCTGGGTTTAAATATAAATGTCTTAGCTGGGCTTGGTGTTACATGCCAGTAATCCCAGCACTCAGGAGGCCAAAGCAGAAAAATCAATAGTTTGAAGCCAGCCTGGACTACATAAGAAGTTCAAGGGCTTTCTGCACTATGTAGAAGATCATGGCCCAGTACAAATAAAAAATCAGTTGAATATCAGTTAAAACTGTCCTTCACCACATACATAGACCTACACGGGTCAGTCGTGGAGTCATTTAACATACTCAGAAAGCCATCCCTGTGTGTTGGACATGGCAGTGGCAGTCATTGAGTACTGGGGACACAGTGCTGGGCGAGACCAGCATGAGTGGTCCCTCCCTGACAGAGTTTATTTATAATGATATTTCACCATTATATTTTATAATGGTATTTCACTCAAGTCTCCAAATTCCTTTTCCCTTCTGTGTGTTTTCATTGGATTAAGGCTGATTCTAGGTCTTCCTGACTTGACCCATCCATGAGGCTAATCTAAGATCTTCCAGAAGATGATTTTTAAAGGCTTTTACAATATGGCTTATTAACGGATGTGCCGTCTTCATTTTGGGCTTAACAGGGTCTCAGTTTGTCAAGTGTGACTAATATTTTAGTTCCTCTAGCCACAGTCATCTTAGAACCCCTTCTAAGGCCTCTACTTTTTTTTAGGTTTACTTTTTGTTTTTGTTTTTTGAGAGGTCCTGCTGTACAGTTCAGTTGGTCTTGAATTTACTATGTAGCCTAGGTTGGCCTCAAACTCATGGCAATCTTCCTGTCTCAGCCTCCTGAAATTTTACACATTTACTTTACAGTGCATAATTTCATGAAAAGGGCCATGCATTTCTGAGTTTATTGTAGTGACTGCTTATTGACTGTTTGCTAAGAATACTGCACAAGTCCCAAAGTGAGTGAGAGGGATACTGCAAAGAAGTCCTATCTTTTGTGGGGAGAAGAATAAAGAGAAAAGGAAAACCTATGCGTGCATATATTGAGAATGAAGAAGAACTTGTATATCATCATGAATTAATCTTTTGTGTCTTTGTTTGTTTATTTTAGTCGGGGGAATGTCTGATGAGGAACTTAAAAAGAAGACACTTGCTTCAGCTGAAGCCTGTTTAGAAGGGAAGTCACCAGGGGAGAAAGCAGCAATCATCCATCAGCACCTTGGCCGTCGGGAAATGACAGACGTGATCATTGAGACCATGAAGTCCAACTCTGGTATGTTTTCTGAAACCCTGGGTTCTCTTTTGTAATGTAAGTCTCTGGTTATCTGGGTTTTTGGGTTTTGATCTGTTTTGAGACAGGGTCTTGCTTTATAGTTCGGGCCAGCCTCAAACTCAAGGCAATCCCTTTCCCTCTGCCTCCTGAGTGCTGGAATTACAGGCATGAGCCACCACGCCCGGCACTGTGGGATGTGGTACTA